>CAUYPO010095966.1:0-68169 GCA_963574435.1 Cheirogaleus major
AGATCATCTCAAAGACGTGCTGAATCCGAGTCTAACTCATGATTTATGTGACTTTTACACACACCTTGTCGAGGCTGTCAGTTATTCAAAGCCCTTGTACCACTCTGGGCAGATACCACACATCATCTAAGGGACCCCACGCTGGGATGGATATGCCAGACTCTGGGGTCAGAAAGCCCTGGGATCAAATCCCAACTCTCCCACTGACACGCTTTGTTTTTTTTTTTTTTTTGAGACAGAGTCTCACTCTGTTGCCCTGGCTAGAGTGCCATGGCGTCAGCCTAGCTCACAGCAACCTCAAACTCCTGGGCTCAAGCGATCCTCCTGCCTCAGCCTCCTGAGTAGCTGGGACTACAGGCATGCGCCACCATGTCCGGCTCATTTTTTCTATATATTTTTAGTTGACCAATTAATTTCTTTCTATGTTAGTAGAGACAGGGTCTCGCTCTTGCTCAGGCTGGTTTCGAACTCCTGACCTTGAGCAATCCTCCTGCCTCGGCCTCCTGAGTAGCTGGGACTACAGGCATGCGCCACCATGCCCGGCTCATTTTTTCTATATATTTTTAGTTGACCAATTAATTTCTTCCTATTTTTAGTAGAGACAGGGTCTTACTCTTGCTCAGGCTGGTTTCGAACTCCTGACCTTGAGCGATCCACCCACTTCCTCGGCCTCCCAGAGTGCTAGGATTACAGGTGTGAGCCACCGCGCCCGGCCCATAAAGCAGCTTTACCATTTCAAGGGACTCGATCTGCAGCTGAGCGGAAGACGGGGTACCTGGAGGGCAGGACTGTACCCCATGGTGCGGGATTAGTGCCAGGGAGAGCAGCCTTGAAGAATTCCTGGGGCATGGGAGAGGGAAGGGGAGTTTCGTAAGCTCCTGTCTGAGGACTCTGGGGATAATTGCTGGAACTGAAATTCTATATAAGCAGGGAGGAGCAAGAACCTGCAAAACCTAAACTATTCATCGTTTAGAACCAAAGACTGATGGACGGAAGGCAATTGTGGAAGTGTGCACTTCTATACATAAGTGACGTTATATATTCCTATATTCTACATATATTTATAATGGGTATCTCCGCGTTGTTGGAATTAAATGATTATGATTTTCCTCTTTCTATGCTTCTGTATTTTCTAAATGTTCTAAAATAATTATGTTACTTTAACAGTTAAAAAATAAATATTTTTAAAAGAACTAGAATAATATGAGTATTTTTTTCTACCCAACTGTTCTATACACATTTGATCTTCATTCTAAATTAGTGCTGAACTTGATCCCATTTGAAAGAAAACAACACTGTTTGTGTCTCCATCTCATTCACTCTGTGTGATTAAAATATATAGTCAAGTCAATTTGTACTAACTTGGAATAATAATTTTCAGTTTTTATCAAATTAATTATTTAAAGTGATTAATACAGAGTATTTCCCATTAGGATTTGGTGGGTTTTGGTGGGTTTTGTCTCAGAAGACATTTTTCTACAGAAACAATATTGCTCGTGATGCTGAAATCCACTAGCAAACCCATGAAAGCATAGGGTAGCTTAAGTCCCTGGTTACAGTAACCAGCCATAACAGGTACCTTGGAGAAAATCAAATAGCAGACTCTGCAGGTCTATGTGATGGGATTGCTGCATTTCCACACACCTGTTTGGGGCTTCCATGGTCGGGCGTCGGGGACTTAACACCACAAGGGGCCAAGGCTGGTGCAGGAATCGGACAGAGTTTTCTGCTACTTCATGCAAAATCTGGACTTCTCTTTTCTTTGAATATCATGAAAAGGCCACAAACTTTGAAGTCAAAGTGACTTTGGTTCAAGTTACGTCCTCCACTCACTAGTTTATTTGATGATGAGCGGGACGTTCAACCTCTCTGATCCTCATCTGTAAAAGAGAAAATTTGCACACGTATCTTGCCAGGTTTGGACCAAAAATAATACATTAAAAGGCTGAGCACAGTCGCTGGCACGCTGAAGGCACTCGATAAATGGTGACAGGGTGGGAGGGGGTGAGGGGTAAAAACTTATCCTTTGGGTACAATGAACACTATTCTGGTGATGGGCGCACTGAAAGCCCTGACTTAGGCGTCATACAAGGTATCCATGTAACAAAAACATTTGTGCCCTCCTAATGTTTTGAAGTAAAATAAATAAAATTAAGCATGAATCTTTAAAAAATAATAATAAACAGTGACAAAGGTAATAATAATGAAGAAGAATAGTAACAATATTATAATGCAACTTGCTTCCATTTCAAATTACTGGTTGCTTCCAACCATGATCTCCCTCCTCCCTGACCCCACAATAAATGGTACCTTGCCACGGCTTCTCTCCTAGTTATTCATTTACTCATTCAGCAAATAATTAATGATCATCTTCACGATTTCCCTGAGGATTTGAATTGTAGATTCAACAATAACAGGGTAGGCAGGAAGGCCCCTCACACGTAACTTCCTTCTCTTTTCTCACTTTCAAGCTGCAGGACCCCGAGTGCGGCTTCCTGACCTGGCCCCTCCTTGCCTTTCTAGTCTCATCTCTGAAAGTTTCTCTCCCTCCTCTTACTCCATGCCTCCATCCTACTGAACCACTCTGCTTTCTTCTCTTCCCTGCTGGGCCAGCTTGTTTCCCAGAGGGATCCAAAAGAGGGAAGATGAACATGACTGCTAAGTTTCCAGATCAGACAGTAGCTGCTCATTTAAATAAGGAGAACTGCCCCCGTGGCATGGGGACAGGCAAGACAAAAAGTCTCCCATTATTAGAAGGCAGAAGGTCTGGGAATGAAATTCGGGGCAAAGTATTAAGGTGTCGTGTTATCTCTCCTTGGCACTCAAGCTATAAAGGCTGCCATTTCTACAACTGCAGATTCTGTGCTACTTGGAAGCTGGACAACGCCCCCCACACCCACTGCTACAAACTCTCTTATACACGTGGTCTATTTGAAGTAAGTTTACCTCCCCTGCTCCCTTCCTGCCTCCCCGATCTTGCTACCTACCAACCTGGCTGCTTTTATTTAAAAATACTTCCCTTAATCCCTTCTATTCTTTTAGTTTTAATTTTTTAATGTCATAAATCCAATTTTATTTCAAAAGATTACAGGGCTACAAATGTTTTTGGTTACATGTATCAATTTTGTCATGCTTGAGTCAGGGTTATGAGTGTTCCCATCACCCAGATAGTGTTCGTTGTACCTGTTAGGTAGGGGTACCCATTCCCTTCTCCCCCTCCCCTTTGCTTGATTTCCCTTAAGTTTTACTTCTCTCTATGCACATGTGTGCTCATCGGTTAGTTCCAATTTAATAGCAGATACATGTGATGTTTGTTTTCTGTTCTTTAGATACTTCACTTAGGATAATGGTTTCCAGTTTCATCCAAATTTTTGCAGAAGGCCTTAATTCATCCTTCTTCATGGCTGAGTAGTATTCCATAACATACACATACCACATTTTGTTAATCCACTCATGAATTGACAGGCACTTGGGTTGATTCCACATCTTTGTAGTTGTGAATTTTGCTGCAATAAACATTTGAAGGCAGGTGTCTTTTTGACATCATGACTTCTTTTCCTTTTGGTAAATACCCACGAGTGGGATTGCTGGATCAAATGGTAGGTCTACTTTTAATATACCTTTTAAAACCTTAATTCTATTTTTGATCTTCAATACTATCAACTTGTTTTCAGTTCTTCGTTTCTATGGTATTAATCTTTTATTTTGATCAAATTCATGCATCATTTCATTTACAGCACAGTCTAGTCTTCATATACTATTTTAAATCTTAACATTTCAGCCCAATAATTTTCTTAGTTGGATTTTAAATTCTTTTCCTTTGAACTTTTATTCCCTTTTTATTTTTTCTACCTTAACTCTCTAAATTTTTTTATGACCTCAATTTCTACCTTCTCTTTATTGTCCTGCTGAATTTTTTTTCCCTTCCAGAATCCCCTTCACTTTTTTTTTTATTATTATTATTTGTTTGTTTTGTGTAGATTTGTTTGAGATGGTCAGGCAGAATTATGTAAGGGTGAGATCCAGGAAAAAAGCCCTGGCCACTATCCTGGGAAGTAGGAGGGCTTTTTTTTTCCAGACTAGCCTTTAATTCCCAAGATGGACCCTCCCAGAACATTCCAGAGATGCCCACATTAACTGTCTGTATGCAACTGTTTTCTCTATACAGAGAACATGATGAATTTATCAGAATAGAGATGCTTCCTAATATTTTACGCTTTGTATTATTGAGAACAATACCTTATATGAAGAACTCCCTGTTTTAAAAGTCATGGAGCTCAATACTACAAGCACTTGATTTAGGACACACCAACAGCTAGATGTTGGTAGCTAAGCATTTGCACTTTGAGCCAGACTGCTTGGGTTCAAATCCCAGCTCAATAACCCACGTCCCTGTTCATGATCTCATACCAGGTCCTTTTGCTGTCTCAGCCTGAGATTGTTCATAATTAAAATGGGGTGATAATATTACCTACTTCATAAAGTTGTGGCAAGGACTTAGTGAGACGACATACATAAAGTGGTGCATGTCTATATGCAGGGAACTTCTGCTAAAAGAAGCAAAGCCCACACCCTGGAGGTGAAATAGACTTCTTTCTCCTTATGTCCTCACATCAAGCCTGGGCTAAATATAAAATGACAAACAGAATGTTACAATGGTCTTTGGGTGCTTAGTGGAAAGTTTTAAAGTCTGGTTTGTGATCAGCTCACCTTAGGATATGAAGGAAGGAGTTCAAGGGTTAAGAAGTTTATGAATTGCAAGTACTGTTATAAAATAGAAAAAGTAACAACCTTGTGCTTGCTGACCAGGAGAATATGTTCATTCCCAAGGCAAAAAAAAAACTTTGCCTCACTCAGCAAGGTGATATTTTTGGATGAATAATATTTACATTCTGCCTTGACAGAATGAGTCTTGGAGGAAATAAATTAATTTAAAAAAATAATCTACCACTTCTGATGATCTTGGGGGAGAAGGAACAGTGAGGACCAGGGACTGGTGTCTCCTGAAGCCAGGACAGGGACATGCAAGAAAGGTGTCTGGGCACTGCCGGGCAGCTGTCCCCACTGTCGGGGGTTGGAGGGCTTTGTTGCATCCTCCTGGTTCAGGGAAACTGGAATTTCACCCTGTGATTTTTCCTGGAACAGTCCCTTTTGGTGGATTCCAACAGGGACCTCTAACATCACATCTATCACCAATGGAATTTATTCCAAGGGAGAATGCCTGTATCCTGGGACCGTCTTGGGTCTGGGCTCAAGAGTAGGGTGGCATTGGAGACACGGATGATTGATGCCACTAAAGAAAGATATTTCTTTGCAAGAAAAGAGCTGCTCTTTTCTAAGATCTGATAAGTGCTTTTATTCAATCCAGCTATGTGGGTGGGGTAGACAGAATTGTAGGAAACGCCACCCACTTGTAAGATCTCAATAACCCCGTGCTCTCAGCAGCCAAGGGCAAGACCAGCTGCCCTAAGGTTTTGTGTGCTGCATGTACCATAGCCAAGGCCAAGTCTGCCACGCCTCACTCACCTAGGTCACTTGGGAAGCCCAAGCCTCCCTGATCATCTGCCATCATGTGGTGCTTTCCATATCCCTAATGTAACCCGTCCCCTGCTCTCCCTGCCCCACTTAACTCTTCCTCTGACTCCTTTGTAATCTGTGGCTTTCTCATTGGAAAACTCCCCTGTGTCTACAGCCTCTTCTCTGAACTTCTTTTTCTGGCTCTATGCAAAACATGAGGCTCCCTTGAGGACCCTGCTTCCTCCAAGACCTCTTAAGACGAGGCTATTTTTGCTTGAATAGCACTAATCTTAGTACCTGGTTCATTTTTACTGTTTCCAACATATCTCTCCTTTATCCGCTTCTAAAAGCTGTAGCTCCGTTGCAGAAGATGCCACCAAACTTTCCATCCCTACCCCTATTTATTTCTGCCACATAGAGAAAGCCTCGTTACACCCCCTCATTTTTGATGACCTCAGACCCAGTGAATTGCCTCACTTTCGAACATTATCTTGCCATTCGTCATTTTCTGTAATTTCAGCAACTACATTAATCATCCACATGTGACAGATTGGTTGCAAAAATGGACCCAATTGTTTACCTTTCCCTGTATCCCTATCCTTTACAATGTGACTTTTCAACTCTTCCTATCAAAAACTGAAGTCTACTTCCACATCCTTTTAATTTGGGCTGGCCCTGTGACCTACCTCACAGCAAAATCAGCACTGCACATTTCCAAACCTGGGCCTCATATGGCTTCACACTTCTCCTGTCTCCAAGCTGTCACACGAAGAAGGCTGGGTAGCCTGACAGATGGCAGGGACCACGTGCAGCAGACAGGCCAGCCCAGCCGGCCCCAGCGGATTTAGTAGCCACATGAGCAGGCCTAGCTGAGAACGGCTAAGGCCGGCCCAGATCAGCAGCTCATTCAATCAACCCGCAGACACTCGAACAGTAATAGTTGATGTTTTAAGTCACTACATTTTGGTGTGATTTGTTATGCAGCAAAAACTAATTGATACATCATATGAGGAGAAGATAAGAGAAAAAACTTGATAATGGACCGCAGTAGCAGGGGGGAAAGGGGGTGGACAACATAGAGGAATGACTAAATATACTAATGGATGTTGTGACAGTGGATGTATGAAAGAAGGAATGAAAAGGGGCCGCTGCTAAGCCTGTTAATTATGATACAGTTAAAGAAATTCCTTGGAGCCAGGATGAAAATCTAGCCCTTTTTCTTGAATGGCCTGAAGCCATTCACCTCTTTACTGACTTAGATCCGCACACCAGGGAGGGACGAACTATCTCAGCAATGCGCTTGCTCTCCCGGTCAGCCCCTGGTATTTGGTGCAAACTCCAAAACCTTAAAAAGGGGTCTGGCCTTCAAGGTCTTCAACAACCGAGATGAGGAGAGGAGAGGGGAAGAGAGGAAGCGTGACCTGCAGTGGGCCCCAAGAACATAAAAAAGTGTTCCAAATGGTGGCTACCAGTATAAAAAGAACTTTTCAGAGACAGAGTTATTTGAAAGGCTTAGAAAAGAAGGCACCAGGACCATGCCCTCCTCCAGGAACTAAGTCCTGCTTCTACTATAACCAACTAGGTCACTAGAGTGAAAATGCCCCAGGAAGTGAGATTCGCTGGGACCATGCCCCTCTGACAGAGGAAGGGGCACCGGAGGCAGGAGTGCCCTCTCCTTGAGACAGGGGACCACACTCACTTTCCAGAGCTGGTGGGTCCCCCTGAGCCAGCATCCTCTATGCCCGCGAACCCTCTGGGACGGCTTCAGTCTGACAGACAGACCCTGACTTTGGAACACACTTCACTTCATAACATTGAGTTGACTGAGCCCCAGGTAACTCTAGGTCACAGGTAAGTAGGTCGATTTTCTAATTAAACTGAAGCCACTTACTCTGCTCTTTCTGGATTTGGGGGACCTCTGTTTCCCTCCCCATCCCCATCATCAGAGAGAAAGGTAAAACATAAAGCTTCTGTGTGCTCCATAGCTCCTCTGCTCGCCGGGAAATCAGGTTCTTTTCCAGTAGTTCTCACTTCTTTTCCAGTAATTCCCAACTGCTCTACCCCTTACTGGGAAAAGATCTTAGGTTAAGTTAAACACCCAACTCCTTTTAACACCACAGGCTTCCTTTCTTAGACTCCTGGGAAAAGCTTAACTGGGACTTCACATACAACTTTATTCCTTTCCTGGGTATACTTTGTGCTTTCAAAATATTTAATAAAAACTTTCTGCCTTGTTTCACCTAAAAATATCTACTTCTGTCTGTTTGTCTGTATATTTGTGTGTCTATATATATCATGTGTATGGGATGTTTTAGTAGCAAAAAATGTAAAAGAGCTCTAATTCATTGGCTGTAAAAAATAAAGTGCTTAAATCCAATATTTTTATCAAGAACATATGAAAGAACTTAAATGTCTTTTAGTTCATGTGACTTTGGTAATCTTTGAATCTATAAATCTAAAACCACTTTTTCACTTACAAATACGTGTTTGAAATATAACATTCTCTCACCTAGAATGGAATAAGCCTAAAGTGGGATATTCCTGCATGTGTAGCCTCCATCTATCGGCTCTCTTTCTGTACTCATTCCACACATTACTATCTTGCAATATTCAATGACTCTGTTAACAGTGATGATGTCTGAGAAAAATATGACTTTCCACATAAATTTTAGTAGTCATTATGCCTTATTTATCTCATCCTTATACCTGGGATATATAGACTAGTAAATAGGATTTTCTGTTTGCATCTAATAAACTTCTCTGAAGAGTTTGACATTTAATGTAGCTAAAGAAAACAAGAAAAGATACACGTTCAACAGTCTTCATTATTTCAGATGAACGCTTATGGAAAGTATTCTATCATTTGAGGGAAATGAAAAACTTCTTTATATTCTTTTCAAGTAATTACTATTAACAATTAACCTTTTTCTGGTGAATACTTTTTTCAGGACATTATGACCCTGATAAATTCATGACAAGGAAGAAACATTGCTGATGGATTACATTCATTAATGAATACTGGATTTTAAAACAAGTCGTGTCAATTTACTTGTTTTTTCAAGATTATGACATGCAGACCTTGCAATACGTAATCGATAAACACTTTTGGCAAATGTTGATCTGCAATGTCTCATTTTCTGGAAATGCTTGTTGACATGTACAAAGTTCTAAAGTGTCCAGGTAAAGGAGAAGGTAAACATGTACAACCTCAGATTAAATAAATGGTCAGGGTTCAAGTTCCTGGTGGAGTTAGGAGTACAAGCATTGGAAGCAAATCCAAAAGAATGGGACCTAATTTATCGAGTCCTTACTGTGGTTCTGGCACTTTGACTTTCAGAAAGACAGCAATATTATTATTTTTTGAATGAGAAATTAAGACGTAAATCACGTAAATTACTTATGAACTCACAAGTAAAAATTCAGGTCTGTCTGACTTGAGAGCTCACACCACCCAAGAGCTTGTGATAAAAGCTGAGGCCCCCCATATCCTCAGCTATTGTCTGCTTTGCTACCATCCAGTTCTTGGGTCTAGGGCCAGGGAATTACTGATTACATAATGGTTGTAAGAAGCCTGTGCATGAAAAGTCCAAAATTTTGAAAATGAGAGATCACTGGTTATTGCTTTACCTATTCCTGTTCTCAGTTTTCTCATTTATAAATGGAAGGTTGGGACCAGATACTCTCTAAGGGTAACAGTCCATTACTCAATCCTGCTACCCACACATTCTCATTATTCTCATTTCTAGTTTTCTAAGCAAAAAAAAAAATCACAAGCATGAAAGATGTATTTCCCTGAAAAACAAAACAAATCTGTTATAATTTATGTTTGGGACACATCAGCTTATGGCAAAGAACACGGATGGCCCTGGGTGATAGTTGACCAAGGTCTGCAAGGGGAAGGCTATCTTTGGCAGGTTTCCATCATCCATTTTGGTATCCTTTATTTATTTAGTTTTGTTTTTTTGAGACAGAGTCTCACTCTGTTGCCCAGGCTAGAGTGCCGTGGCGTCAGCCTAGCTCACAGCAACCTCAAACTTGTGAGCTCAGGTGATCCTCCTGCCTCAGCCTCCTGAGTAGCTGGGACTACAGGCATGCACCACTGTGCCCAGCTAATTTTTTCTATTTTTAGTTGTTTGGCTAATTTCTTTCTATTTATAGTAGAAACGGGGTCTCACTCTTGCTTAGGCTGGTCTTGAACTCCTAAGCTCAAGCAATCCTCCTGCCTCAGCCTCCCAGAGTGCTAGGTTTACAGGCGTGAGCCACCGTGCCCAGCCCATTTTGGTGCCCTTTCAATGGTCCTAATGCTCAGTGTCTCTCCTGTCATGCTTGCTTAAAGTCCTTCCCTTGAAATCTTGCTCTGAGCCTGCTAGAACTATCAGAACTGTACCTGTTAAACTAGGTCCAATTCTTTGGCAAGTCCTTTGAATGAATGCTGCCAGACTGTCACCCATGCAGACAGTACTAATTGATCACTTCTCTCTCTCTCTCTCCCTCTGAGCCTAGGCTCAGTCTCAGAACCATTCACAGCACAGTGCTGCAGGACAGCCACTATCAATTGATCGGAGCTAACACTGAAGGGAAAAAACTGTTATCTGTGTGCTAAACTAATTCTTCCTTAAAAAAAAAAATCAGCCAAAATTAATTTTCCAAAAGAACCTTCCTCTCAGAGACATTTGCAATCAGTAAGAGATTCTTGAAAATGTAAGAAGTCCTTTATTAGGTGACTAATGGTGGAATTCCAGACCATAGAATGGACAAGTAGTGGAGATTATTTAAGCAAAGGCAAGGGGATGGGTTTTTTGATCCTATTCAATAGACACTACTGTGGAATTTGCTCTTTAAGAAACTAAGCTCTTCAGGCTGCCCATTAAAATAAAAAAATGGAAGGTATACAAGTGTAAGACACAATGATGATTTTTAGTAAGTATTGTTTTTTACAACAAATGTAATTCTTGGCCAAGTCATAAGAACAGAGTTAGAAGAAACCTTAGACAGACCAGGACTGGATCCCTGTATCCCACCAAAAACCCGGATGGTGACCACTCACTCACATGCAGTCTTGGAATTTACTATTGCACCATTGGATTTACCACGCTTACAAGCATCTCTAATGTTAGAAAATCCTTCCTGCATCAATCCATGTATGTTGTATTCATTGGTACCAGTTCTGTTCAAGTTATACAGAGTAAGTTTGACTTGAGCTCACTCCAAATCCTCTCTTCTCCAGGCAAAATAAGTCTTTTGAATAAATCACTCTTCTCACTCTTTTTCTCACATCACATTGGTTACCTGCTTGTGCGAGTGTATTCTCTGGGATAACAGGAGAGAAAGAGTTGTGTGGCCGTTTCCTCTGTGATAACTGAGCCGTTGTGATGACACCAGGTTCCTGGGTCCCTGGGTCTGTAGATGCTCCGTCTCCTGCTGCTCCCAGCACAGCACTGAACACAGAGCAGAACCCACTACCAGGTGTGACATTGGATCAGCACATTGTGCTTCGTCTCACTTCTGTTTGCTAAACCTATTATCCACTGTTTAGGTAAAACCTTCTTCCGTGTTATCCTCATTGGTACATGGGAGTGTTTGGAGAAAATGGTAAAAGGACAAAATAGCTTTATAAACTAAACACTTAACATCTGCTGGCCAATGTATTAAGTACTTTATACATTAATTTAACTCATTTCTCTAAAGCCTTTGCAATGTCGTTGTTTGCTTACTGTCCCTCTCCCCTGCTCAGCAGGACACACAAACCATGTCTGTCTGGCTCACAGTTGCATCCACAACGTCTGAAATGCAGTAGGATTCTAATAAATACTTGGTGAATAAATGAATGAAAATCCCAAAGACTAGGCTCTAAACACTACATACACCAAAAGAATTCTGGGAATATCTTCATGTGTTATCTATTAAATTATCATCATCTTTGATTTTAGACTTTGAAACACTAAAAACCTTAGAAGTTTAGAGAACAGTCAGGATAACCAGGCTATGAGCCCATGACCAGCTTTTATTTCCTGAGTTGTCCTCTCCTTTGACATCACTGTCGAGCATTTATGGCTCCAACATAACAGGAATTGTGGCATGGAATCAAGGGAGAAAAACACCACTATCGCTGTTGCCTTGGGCACTCCACCGATCTCTGAATAACAAATTTTGTAAGGCATACAAAATGGCCACACCTGTACAGGTAGTCTATATAGCAGTTAAGAGTATCGTCCCAGAATTAGAGGACCCGAATTCAAACCTTGGTTCTGCCAATGAGTTGTATCACATTGAACAGATTAGTTTATCTCCCAAGGCTTAGGTTCCCTGATTGTAAAGTGGACGTAGAAACGAAACCTTTCGTAGAGTTGTTGGGATTGAATGAAATAATGCAACAAAAGTACCTAGAAAACAGTCAAATGCCAGCTCTTGGTAGTAGCCGTCGCTGTAATAGTAAAGGTGCAGTCACTCAGCTCCCTGGTCCCTTCCCCACAGTGTCAGGAGTGGGGTCTACAAGGACTCTGCACAAACAGTTGCCATGCAGAGTTCTGACCTGCATGGAGCAGGCAAGGAATAGGCAGTGAGCAAAAGATGCTGATAGAAGGAATGAATCGTGATTGCTTAATTTTGTGAGCCGTTGGTATATAACATTAGTCTGAGAAATAACTTTACAACTTTGTGTTTATTGCTTGCTGCAATAATGCGATTTTAGGTGAAGATTGAAGAAGACTCCTTTTACTTTGTTCTTCTCAGGAAACGAAATTCGTCACAGGACAATCAGGAAGCTTATAAGTTGGCCATTTCTGGAAAGAAAAAGTAGTATTTTATGTATCTAAAGACTATGAAATGTTATAGCTTGGGTGATAGAAAGTCATCTATTTAAAATAACTGTTAATTGTAACTATGTTTTGCCTATTGTAGATCCAAACCTACTCTCTGTTGGGGTCCAGGTTTCTCTTCCCTGACACTGTATACAATTGCTATATCTATGCAACAGTTTATTCTTAAAGTTTATATTATGAGCCTTACATAAACTGCAGGGGAGAAGGCATCTCTTATGTATCTTTTTGAAATCACAAATATATCACTTTTTGTTTATGTAAATGCTACAAGATTCTTGGTGTGTATGTCTGTCATATTTCAATAAAGAGATTTAAAAAAAAAAAAAAAGATTCTTGGAACAGAGTTACTGAGGCCTGTGTACCCCAAACCCTGAGCAGCTACCCGTCTTCTTTCTGTCTACATTCAGCGATTCAGTTGTCTCTCGCTTATCTGGTCCAGACAGCTTAATACGACAGCAGAAAGGCAGAGGCTGCTCAGAAAACTGCTTCAACAGTAAGAGAGGAGCTAGCACAGATGCAGGATTGTCAAGGAGAGGCTGATGTCGAGAAACAGTGCAGGACCAAGAAAGGGTCTGCTAGCTGCAAAGCATGTGGAATAAACCAGAAATAGACAATGAAGCATGAGAAGCAAAAAGCCAGGGAGACCAAATAAGCCACAGATACTTTTGACATTTGATTGAGACTGAAATACCTTTGATGCTTTTTACTTTATGTTTCTCAAGCAGTCTGGCTTCAGCTGCCAATTTTGGGACCCTGAAAGGAGGAAAAGAAAAAGAAAAAGAAATAAAAACACAAAGGGAGAAAAATTTGGCATCATTGTTTAAATTTAGAGAGGTATGTTGCCCTGAATTTTGGAAAGAAAACTTAAACCACTCCTATATTGCATAGGGAGACGATGAACATTTATTTCTTCAAGTGAACTTGAAATAGATATCCAAGGCCTTTTACAAACTTCCAATAAATTCCACCCTCCCTTTACATGGCCTTAATGTACACACGCACTCAGGTAAGTGGTAGATAGTGATTAATAGCCTCTAGTTAAAATTAATTATAGTTTTTAAAAACTAATGATGTGTGCCCAAAAAGTGAAACTTGTGAACAAAGACTGCAGCTTCTCATCAGTGAGTTTATGCTTCAGCTTCACTAAGCACTTAGAAAATTAGAGGGCTCTCAACCAGAATGACAGATAAGTGTGGACGTGGCTGGGAGTGTGCATGGAGCATGTGAGTGGGCGTGAGTTGTGAGTGAGGTAGGGAGTTTGAGAGTGGAGCAGGTGTCACTAGGAAAGAAATAAAGAGAAAAAAAAGTAGGCAACAATGAGCGGGCATTCCATGGAGCCATCCGTCGGGGCTGACGTTCCCAGGTAGCTGAGGCTCACTCCAGGGTGTGGCTACAGACTCCACCATCATCGAAACACTGAGAGCAAGCAGGGACCATCTCTCTCCTCTCCTCTGCTACCCTGACCCTACACTCCCTCGTGTATTCTCAGCAGAGGGATGTTGGGACAAGGCCCAGGAAAGTGAGGCAGCCACCCCTGAAAGACTTCAGTTTAAGTTACATGACTAAGACTGCTGGGATTGTTAGGGACAGGTGTAGGGGGGCAGCGTCAACCACGGGCAAAGAGGAAGGGGGGCAAAAATGAGGAGGCCAAGGAACATTTAGAACCAAACCCACAACAGCAGGAGCTTTAGGGACTTTTCCCACCAAGAAACATGTGCAGAAACTAGGGGCTCAAGTCCAAAGGTGACCTTTTCTTCATTAACATACATTAGCATAGTAAAAATCACACCCACCAGCACCATGACAGTTTAGAAATGTCATGGCCACCCCTGGAAGTTACCCTATAAGAATAAAAATGGGTTGCTGAGCTCTAAGAACTCTCCATCCTTTTCCCAGGAAAATAATGCATATTCCTCCCCAAATTTAGCATGTCATAGACATAAAATAGAAGTCTGGTAAGACCCAGGCCGTCCCCACTTGCAGAGATGCACCCGTTTCTCCTCTGAAACATGCTTTCACTTTCTATTTCTGTACTAAAAAGCCTGCAATGAAAGCCGCTTGTGGCCGGGTGTGGTGGCTCACGCCTGTAATCCTAGCACTCTGGGAGGCCAAGGCGTGAGGATCGCTCAACGTCAGGAGTTCGAGACCAGCCTGAGTGAGAGCGAGACCGCCATCTCTACTAAAAAAAATAGAAAGAAATTAATTGGCCAACTAAAATATATAGAAAAAATTAGCTGGGCGTGGTGGCGCATGCCTACAGTCCCAGCTACTCGGGAGGCTGAGGCAGGAGGATCACTTGAGCCCAGGAGTTGGAGGTTGCTGTGAGCTAGGCTGACGCGGGCAACACAGTGAGACTCCGTCTCCAAAAAAAAAAAAAAGCTGTTTGTGTGGAAGTGCTAGTGTCTGTCATCACTCCATGGCACCGGCCGGCTTGTGATTCTTCCAAGTCAGGATCCAAAGAACCAGGGCAACACCCCTCCAAAAAATCAACCCTGACAGGATTAGAACCCAGGTTTTCCTGATGGCTTTTCTCCTATCAAGGAGACAGAGCCTGAAGCCTGTATCGGAGAGATTGCATATCAGTCGTGTAGCGATTGTACTCTCCAACATAGACCTCGTAGCCATTGCAGAGAGGAAGCCGAATCCTACAGGGTTCCGTTGTATCTTATTTGACCAGGAATACCAGTTGGATTTCAGTAGAAATGAGATATAACTACCTCTTCATTAAAGCAGGCTTCAGGGCCCTCTGCATTGCAACACTTCTCCACAGCATTAGTGAAACGTGTGAACAGAGGCTGCAGCTCCTCATCTGTGAGCTCACGCTTCAGCTTCACCAAGTTGACAAGAAACCTGTGGCCCAAAGATGTCAAATAGAATTAATTAAAAGTTTCTTCCTGAAAGCTCCTCTTCTCCAAAATGCTTGTCATAGAATCGCATGTCTTGAGGTCTCAACTTGGGTGAGTGTAGAGTTAAAATATTTCACTTTTAAAAGACTCTTCTGAAACTTTCTTGTTAAACTTATAGAACGGATTGCATCTAAACATTCTTTGGAGGGTCGTGTAATGACAGACAAAATGATGTAAAAAGTGTGATGAGAAGTTGGATAAGGCATACAAAAATCAGTTAAATAGAAGGAGTAAGTTCTAGTATTTAATAGTACAGTAGAAAAAGTATTGTTGACAATAATTTATTGTATATTTCAAAATAGCTAGAAGAGAAGCATTGTAATGGTCCCCAAACAAAGAAAAGATAAATGTTTTAGGTGATAAATATCCCAATTACTCCAACTTGATCATTACACATTGTATACAGGTATCAAAATATCATATGTACCCCCAAAATATGTGCAACTATTATATGTCAATAAAAAATATATAAAAGAAGCAATTCAAAAAAGAAGAATAAGCTATTACAACTAAGTGTGACAACTGCCGTAGACAATAGTGATTTCCTTAACTTCTAGTAGCTTCTAGAATTCCACTGTTTTCCAAACTGCAGGTTGCAACCATTGGTGGGTCTCAAAAGTACAATTGTAGAGTCATTTTTAAAGTAATAAAAATTTTTCATGCACAACAGTAGAGAGACTAATTTAATAAGTCCTAAATATCCATCCTCCAGATTTAAGGATTAACCACATTTTACACTTTGTCACTTTCATTTTTAAAATGAAAATGGGATAGTTAAAAGAATAAAATAGAGCAGACTAGAATAGGATGGGCTAGAAAATATGAAAGTATATTACACTATGCATATTGTCCTTAATGAGAGTAAGTATTGTTCCATGAAAAAAGAGAACATATAATAGGTCTTTATTATATAAAATATTATAGAATACATGACTACATTTGATCTTTCTAGAAAATTTGTGTCTAAAACAACCTCCAATCCCCCTTCTTTAGGAGCTGAATGCTGTTTCCACTACACTTTATATAGACACTGTCTAAATCCAAGAAACAGTTCTTATTTTTTGGCATTTAAGGCATCACCTGAGAGAATGAAAGTAAAACTTCTGTCCCTTTGGGCCTCTCCTTTTTCCAAACATTGAGTGAGATTCTCAGAGCATTCCCTCAGGAAAATCCAACTCATTATGAACCTGCCTCTGAGCCTTTTTGCTAGCTAGGCTAACTCATCTTTCCAAATCGTAGTCTAATCGACACTCCAAGTCTCTTCCAGAGGAAAAGACAAACTGGGTTTTTATTTATAAACAATGCCAATAAATATGCACTGGTGTTTTTCCAAATAAGAGATAGTGGATAATTTGGTGGAAGGAACAAGATTGTGGTACCAAAAACACATATTTATTACAATAAACTTTCTCATTCATGCCTGGTGTGTCTTCAGGCTGAAGAAAAAGAGGAATGGAAGAGAATATTTGTACCTGTCTTTCTTTCTCTGAAGTTCCTCATTCTGAGCCTGACACATGTCTGCGTTAAATGTTAATACATCTTTAGTGGTAGGTGGAGGCATATATGTTTTATCAGCTTTCAGACCCTCAAAGCAGTGCCTTCTGAAGGCAAAGTTAGTTTTACAACAGTGGTCCACAGCAGGGTTGATGGTTCGATTTTCATTTATTCCACATAACTCTCCAAGAACTAAATCCACCTGTACCAATGAGAGTTGGAACCCAGATATGATTTTAAAACTTGAATGTAGTTTTGAAAAATGTAGTTATATGAAGAGTTAGATTGTTCTAAGATCACTATTAACCTCACTCAGAAAGACACATGCATTCATAACACATCACTATGCACAAAGAAAAGTAGAAGCTAGGGTCCCAAATGGCATTACAGCCAAAACTCAAGCCATGGCAATTTAGATGCCTACAGACAAATTTCTTGGTAACATATACACAAACAATTGTGAGCAGAGAGCTGCCAACAGCCAGCTGAAAGTGGCAATCAAATACTGTGGTCACTTGGGTTTATTCCTGTCCTGGGATATCCTCCAAAGTACTCTCCACCCAGCCCCAAAGAGATACACTCAACATCTGATTGCTGGAAGAAAAAACAATTTTCTTACCAAACTTTCTCTATGGACAAGAGGGAGAATCTGTAACATTACTTAAAATTATAAAGTTTCCTGTATCATTTTAAAACAATATCGTGATTCTGAAATCATTTGCCCTAACAAATCACTTCTATTTTTCTTTTAGCATAAACAGATGCTGATGAAACAAATCACTTCTAACATAAATAAGAAATGAGGAAGATAAGTTGGAGAACCCGCTGCAAAATATTTAAGACATTCTCTTTTGTTTCTTAGGATTTTCATAAAGCCCAGAGGAAAACTTGACATCCCTTGCATGACAACATTGAATAGACCAAAATGAGGAAGGCAGATAATCACTATAAATCAAGGAGAGCAAATACCCTTTTTTTTAAAGAATAGGTATGCCGGCCATACTCACCAAATTATCAACACAGGCAAACTCTTCACTTAGCGTGCAGCAGGTAGCCAAAGCCATCACCATTTTCTCTCCAAGAGAGATGAGCTCTTCAGTGGAGAGCTGAGGGGCTATCTTTGTGAGTCTGATAAGGTAGCTGAAAGAACATATTTGTCTGCTTGGTTCTGAATGAAAACAGATACCCATTCTCCCTTGAACAGCAACTGAAACCTTCAAGTCTAGAGATAACCAATATAAGTGCAATGTGAATCTCACCTCTCTTATAAAATAGTAGAGAAATGCCTCTTCACTTTATTTTCCTGCATCTTGCCTCCTATATCTATTTTAGCTTCTTTTCTAATTCCATGATTATCTCAGAAGCTCTTAGATTTGCCTGGCCTGTCTTCATTTGTGAGTGTAGCAGCAAATACCTTGGTAGTACTTAAAATCTTAAAATCCTGCTTGAAATCATTTGTGTAGTTAGCAAATATTTTAAAGGGAGAGTTTAAAGGATACATGTTCAAAAAGAATAATCTGAGATGAAGGAAATGAAGATCTTTCATGGACTGAGTTTGAATTCTCAGCTAACAGCCAAATTGCAGAAATAGTAAAATCATGTTTTTTAAATTGTGTTATACTTTGATTTGAAGATGTTTAGTTTCAACAAACACTACATTAGTATGATAATTAAGAGAATTCAAACAAACTGCATATTATTCATGAATGCTCATAGGAGCACTGGAAAATTAAATATTAAAGTGATAAGTAAATCCAGTTATTTCTGTAAAATCAGTCAATATGGGCTTAAATCCTGAGCAAACCATCTCTTCCCTAGGAAACCTGAAACTTGCTCCATCCCACTTTCAAATGGGGCGGGATCCAGGGATTCTAGGTTGGGACTGAGAAAGCCAAGTCCAAAGGGAAACTGAAGCATTAGAAAATCAATTTGTCTAAAATCCTAGAAAATTCTTACATTTCTAGCCTCATTTCCGATAAAGGATTAATATGGCAGCTCAATGTGCATTCTTGACTTTTGAGTTCTTTGATGCCTTCCCAGAGCTTAAGAATTGGCTATAAGTGAAAGACTTGGGCTAAAGGAATCTCTATTTTATCCTGGTAACAAGTGTTAGCCCACTTTGCAAACAACCTACTGGTATTTCACGCCATTCTTCCCCCAGCGCTGGAAATGTTCACATTCTCGTTGTACTATCTTGTGGCTTTTCTCAGTTGTCTCATTGAACTTATCTTTCTGAAAATAAGAATAACCACAGTTACAAACACTTTATCTAAAATTTAATCATAAGCTGTAAGTCAACTTGTTGAATATTTTATTTATATAGTATTTCCAAACTCTCATTATTATACATTACTCCCTAAATTGAGGGCACTCTTCATATGTGAGTGCAAAAATTTGAATTTTTCAGTTATAAATAGATACCATTTTTTGCTAAATTTGAAAGTCCAAATTTTTCATTATCATTTTGTACATTCTTTAGAGCCTTCCAATTTACAAAGTAGAAGTTAAATCTTATGTTGACAATGATCAAATCCAATTCTCACTTTGAAGTGGACAGAGCAGTGATTATCTCCATATTTAAGTAAAGAAAACTGGTCTTGTGAAATCGACTTGCCCAGAATGACCCAGCTGGTAAGTATTGCTACAGAACATTTTTAATAATGTTCGTCTTTATTCTCTTTTTTGTTATTTAGATTTGGAAACTAAAACTTCCAATAGTTGTCTTCAAATATTTGATGGACACTCTCACATGGCATAAAATTGGACATCTATTAAGTGGGCACTAGACAGACTGCTAACCACTAGTAGATGGATGCCATGGCACAAACTGTGTCTCATGTAGAAAGAGAATTTTATAGCATTATGATTCATTTAAAGTTCAGAAACAGACCAATTCATTAGGAACAGCGACAGAGCAGGAATGAAACCCAAGTCTTACCCCATTGCTCAAATTAGAATAAACTGGCTTTTATGGCAAATGGTAGAAAATTTAAAAATAAAGCAAAAGTGGTATATATCAAAGGAGTGAGAAATGAATCAAAACTATAAAATAATTTCCATAATATATAAGGAATTCATACAAATTGATATTTAAAAACTCTAATCTTAATAGAAAAATGGGTAATAGACATGAACAAATTACTCACAGGAAATTTATAAATATGTAATAGCTAAAATCATATGAAGAAACTTAACATCATTAAAAAATCAAATAGTAATAAATGTTTGCTTAAAATAGAGCTGCTGTTTTTACATATAAGTCTAGCAAAGTTAATTTCCATGTACAATGTTGATTAAAGTGAAGTTGAAATGATAATTCTCAAGCACTTTTGTAGCACTGGCAAAAACTTTCCAGAAAGTAACTTAACAATTTGTGTCAAATGTTTTATAAAAACCCATATATTTTGACCCAATAATTTCCCTTCTGATAATCTAGCTTAAGAGAATAAATAGTCATAAATATTAATAAAGAGAAATGCAGTGAGACTATCCCAGGCAACTATAAAATTAAAAACCTCACTAAACATACAAAATGTCCAACACAGCGTAGAAGAGTAGTAAAATAAATTACTTTATATCATTATGATGGGATAGCATCATTTAAAAAGAACCAATCCCAAATCCAGCAGAAGAAAAGAAATAACCAAGATCAGAGCAGAACTACATTAAATTGATAATAAAAAACAATACAGAAGATTAATAAAACAAAAAGGTGGTTCTTTGAAAAAATAAACAAAATCAACACACCTCTTACTACATTTACCAGAAGCAGAAAAGAAAGGAATCTAATAAGCTCAATCAGGAATGAAAAAGGAGAAATTACAACCAATACCAAGGAAATACAAAATATCATCTATGAATACTATAAAAATCTCTACACACATAAACTTGAAAATGTGGAGGAAATGGACAAATTCTTAAAAACACAGTTTCTCTAGGCTCAATCAGGAAGAAATAGAATTCATGAACAGACCAATATCAAGTACCAACATTGAAGCAGCAATAAAAAACCTTCCTAAAAAAAGTCCCAGACCAGATGGTTTCACACCCGAATTTTATGAAATCTGCAAAGAAAGACTGGTGCCTACCCTGTAGAAATTATCCCATAATATCGAGAACAAAGGAATCCTACCCAACATGTTTTACGAAGCCAACATCACCCTGATACCAAAACTAGGAAAGGACTCAACAAAAAAAGAAAATTATTGACCAATATCCCTTATAAATATAGATGTACAACTCCTCAATAAATATCTAGCAAACCAAATTAAGATGCTTATCAAAAAAATAATCCATCAGGACCAAGTGGGCTTCATCCCAGAGATGCAGGGATGGCTCAACATATGCAAATCTATAAATGTAATTCACCACATAAATAGAAGTAGAAACAAAGACCAAATGATCCCCTCAATAGGTACAGAAAAAGCATTCAACAAAATTCAAGATCCTATTATGAGAAGAATGCTTAACAAAATAGGCATCGATGGGACTTACCTCAAAATGATAGAAGCCATATATGACATAGAAGACATATACGACCCACAGCCAATATCATACTGAACAGGGAAAAATTGAAAGCATTTCCGCTTATAACTGGAACCAAACAAGGTTGCCCTCTATCACAACTTCTATTCAGCATAGTGCTGGAACTCCTAGCTAGAGCAATCAGACAAGAGAAGGAAATCATGGGCATCCAAATGGTGGCAGAAGAGATCAAACTATTGCTCTTTGAATATAATCTTGTATCTAGAAAGCCCCAAAGATTCTACCATGAGACTACTGAAATTGATAAACAAATTCAGCAAAGTCTCAGGTTACAGAATTAATGTACAGAAATCAGTAGCATTCACATATGCCAACAACAGTCAAACTGAGAACCAAATCAAACACTCAATACCCTTCACAATAGCAACAAAAAAAATAAAATACCTAGGAATATATTTAACTAAGGAGGTGAAAGACCTCTACAGGGAGAACTATGAAACACTGAGGAAGGAAATAGTAGAGGACATAAACAGATGGAAAACTGTGTCATGCTCATGGGTCGGCAGAATCAATATTGTTAAAATGTCTATACTACCCAAACTGATCTACAGATTCAATGCAATCCCTATTAAAATACAAACATCATTTTTTGCAGATCTAGAAAAAATAATTATGTGCTTCATATGGAACCAGAGAAGACCCTGTATAGCAAAAACAACCTTAACCAAAAAGAACAAATTGGGAGGCATCAATCTATCAGACTTCAAGCTATATTACAAGGCTATAGTAACTAAAACAGCATACTACTGGCAAAATAACAGAGCCGTAGACCAAAGGAATAGAACTGTGAACCCAGATATGAAACCATCCTCATATAGCCATCTGATCTTTGACAAAACAGAAAAAACATACACAGGGGAAAAGAATTCTTACTCAATAAATGGTATTGGGAAAATTGAATAGCCACATGTAGAAGACTAAAACAGGATCCATACCTCTCACTTCCCACAAAAATCAACTCACAATGGTTTAATGCCTTAAACCTAAGGCATGAAACTGTAAGAATTCTGGAAGAAAATGTTGGAAAAACTCTTATAGACATTGGCCAAGGGAAAGAATTTATGAAGACCCCCAAGGCAATCACAGCAACAACAAAAATAAAAAAATGGGACCTGGTCAAATTAAAAAGCTTCTGCACAGCCAAGGAAATGATCACAAGAGCAAATAGACAACCTACAAAATGAAAGAAAAATATTCATATGCTACACATGCAATAAAGGGCTGATAACTGGAATCTATTTAGAACTCAGGAAAATCAGCAAGAAAAAGTCAAACAACCCCATTAAAAAGTGGGCAAAAGACATGAACAGAAACTTTTCAAAAGAAGACAAATAGCCAACAAACATATGAAAAAATGCTTAACATCTCTAATCATTAGGGAGATGCAAATCAAAACCACCATGAGATATCACTTAACTCCAGTGAGAATGGCTTTTATCAAAAATCTCAAAACAACAAATGTTGGCATCCATGCAGAGAGCTAGGAACACCCATACACTGCTGGTGTGACTGCAAACTTGTACAACCTGTATGGAAAGTAATATGGAGATACCTCAAAGAGCTAAAAGTAGAACTACCATTATCCAGCAACCCCATTACTAGGCATCTACCCAAAGGAAAAAAAAAGGCATTTATAAAAAAGACATGTGCACTAGAATGTTTATGGCAGCACATTCACAATTGCAAATATGTGGAAACAACCCAAGTGCCCACCAATCCATGAGTGGATTAATAAAATGTGGAATATGTGTACCATGAAGTACTACTTAGCCACGAAAAACAATGGTGATCTAGCACCTCTCGTATTATCCTGGATGGAGCTGGAGCCCATTCTACTAAGTGAAGTATCACAAGAATAGAAAAACAAGCGCCACATGTACTCACCATCCAATTGGTACTAACTGACCAACACATATATGCACATATGGTAGTAACAGTCATCGGCATTGGGTAGGTGGGAGGGGCTAGGAGGGAATGGGTATATTCACACCTAATGTGTACAGTGGGCACTGTCTGGGGGATGGGCATGCCTGTAGCTCTGACTCAGGCAGGGCATAGGCAATACATGTAACCTAAACACTTGTAACCTTGTCATCTTCTGAAATAAAAAAGAAGCATATTTTGAAGTCTGTTTAATGACATAAAATGTTTTCTATACCACAAAAAGAAAAAGTCAAGGAGCAGAGTCTCCCTAGAGCCTTGAGAGGAAACACAACACTTCCAACACCTTGATTTTAACTCCTTAAGACTCATTTCAGACTTCTGGCCTCCAGTAAGAGAATGAATTTCTGATGTTTTAAGCCATCCAAGCTTGTGGCAATAATAGGAAACTAATACAGCACCATTTATAACCAAAAAAAAAAAAAAAAGAAACATTTTTTTTTGTTATAAATGTTTGGACCAAATAAAAAACATGTCCAAACATTTCCTAATAATTATTCCAGTTTTTTTAAAAATATACACATATACATTTGTATATGCACAGAAAAGATAAAAGAAAATATTAGTTATAGCTATTTCTTGCTGATAGAATCAGAAAGGTTTTGTGGGTGTTTTTGTAACTTTTGGTACTTTCCTAATTGTCTACAATAATCATTTATTACCTTTACAATCATAAAAAGTTTAATATGGTTTAATAAAATACAAAGTACATAAATTAATGTACATGTAAAATGTTTAATGGGAAGAGTTTTTTTTTAATCAACACACTAGATTAGTAGTCCGAAACACTATGCGTAAGCCAGACTGATGATGTTGGCCTTCCCAGTGGTCATCTTCTTCTGATCTATAGTGGACTCTGGCTGAGCAATCACATTTTCTACCCCCTAGACTGAAGTAACACTTTGATATCAATTTTTCAGTGTTTTACTGTTGTTCTTTTTTAATTTTCTGAACCTACAATGGTAGGACTTACCGCATGACGGTGACAACCTGGAGGGTTTTCTGTGCTGCAGCAATTGCTCAGGACATCCTTGTATACATTAGAAATTCTTAAAAGCTCTGGTATGGACAGGTCTGGATGATTCCTTGAGTACTCATAAGTAAACCTGCAATGTGTAAAAATATTTTGTGTATTATAATTTAGAAAAACAGCAAAGCACAAAATCCTACTGTCTTCTAATCTAGTCAGATCTTTTAATACTGAGTCTGCTTTCAAATGCTAAGCTCCTCCTGTGGTTTGGTCAGGGAGTGATTTAAGAGGATATTTTGACTATAGGAGATCATTTTATTGATACAAAAGTTCTCTACCATGTTACATTTTAGACTAACAATGTTTTTTACTTGGAAGGAGGATAGAATTACTAGAGTTAATTATTAGAATGATTTAACCTACAAAGCATCGGAAATAATATATTGTGTCATCAGTACTTTAGAAAATACACATGGAGTATACTTATGTTGGAAAATGCATTCAGACTTCCACCTTGGGATGCTGGGAGCAGGGCTGGCTTCTCACTCCCAGTGTGGTCTTGGTGAGAGACGGGAGCAGCCTTTGCCCGTTACTCCATCTTGCCGCTTGCCAAATATGGGAGTAGCCACCCTTTCAGCTCTAAGTCATTAGCAAGTGGTCTCTGTGGTCTCAGTCAGAAGCTTTAAGAGTGTAGGTGAGTGTGATTTGGGGAGAAAGCAGGAAAGAGAGGAAAAGGAGGCTAACACCCATTAAGCCCTCAGAGGTGGTGGGCACAGGACCAAGCTTTGTGCATAAGAGACGGAGGTATGCTTCCTGGTCTTCACAAACACTTCCTTATTTAGCTTCACTTAGTCCTCACAATAAATGCTATTTAACATGAGGAAACTAAGCCACAGACTGGTTAAGCAGCCCTGCTATTAGTAGAAGATACAAAACTCGATTTGACCCTAGGTCCCATGGGCTGTCTACACCAGTCTTTTCTAAACCAGTTGATTCTTGTCTCAAGACAGACATGTCTTCTCGAAGTACCTCAGTTATGTTAGTTTTACAGTCTTCTTCAGAAAAGAATCTCATCTATTCATTTACAATAAGT
Organism: Cheirogaleus major; assembly: GCA_963574435.1. Classification (NCBI taxonomy): domain Eukaryota; kingdom Metazoa; phylum Chordata; class Mammalia; order Primates; family Cheirogaleidae; genus Cheirogaleus; species Cheirogaleus major. Next base: position 25,288 of record CAUYPO010095966.1, read on the forward strand.
TAGGATATTCCATGTTTTGTGAGAGCAATACTTCACAAAAGATTTTCATGACCAGGTAATTCTTTTCATCCCTCTACTTTTTTTTTTTTTACAGCCATTGATCTTAGTCCCATTCGTGAGCTGTATTCCCACACCCTAAAGCAGTGGTGCGTAACCTTCAGAGAATCAGGGCTCCTCTTAATATTTGATGTAAGCCATAGGCTTCTTCCAGGGAAAAATATAAAAACACACATAGAAACACTTCCCCAAAATGTTGCAATCAAAAAAACCCTGGAAGCCTACTCTAGGCAGGGGAATCCATTGAGGTCTTGCCTCAAATGGTTACATCAGAAAGATGTAAACACCTTAAAACTCTGTGCTGACTCAACATGCTCATTGTTACTCAGTCATTTCTCCCCGGGCTTCAAATACCATCTATGTTTTAACAGTGATGATAATGCAGATGATGATGATGATGATAAAATGGCTTCCATTTATAGAGCACATACGTCAGGTACAATCTATCATTTTATTTGGTTTAGTTTGACTTCATGCCCACAACTTGTGCGGTGCAATAGAGCACAGGGGTTATAAGAACAGGAGTCTGAAGCCACACTGCCTGCATTTGAATCCTGCCAAGCCACTTATCAGCTGTGTGACTCTGGGGTAAGCTACTTAACCTCTCTGTGCCTGTTTTGTCACCTGTGAAATGAGGATAATAAAGTTACATTAACCTTAGGGGGTGGTTTTGAAAATTCAATTGGTTAGTAGATAAGAAGCACTTAAAATTTAGTAAGCATTCAATAAACATTACTTGTTATTATATCCTGTTATCTTCAACCCAGACCTCCTTCTGGTGCTCCAGGTTCACATATATAACAGTTTCCTGATAATCCCAGTTAGTCACCCTACCTACACCTCAAAATCAATGTGCTCAGACCTAAATATATTCTCTTCCCCACAAAATCTGCTTTTCCATTCATGTGTCTCATCTCATTGGAGAGGAAAACCACCTACACAGTCATCTAAGCCTCAAACTGGGATTCCCTCCAGATGAAGTTTCTAAAATATAAAGGTGATTTTTGTCCTTCTTTGTTCTTCAGTGAAAACCATTCGGTGGGCTCCCATTACGCAGCACGCCGGCACCATCCGGCCCCACCCCTGGCCCGCTCTGGCGTTTCTCTGCCCTAGGCCACAGCCACAGCCACAGCCACAGCCACAGCCACAGACGCCAAGCAGTGACACGCTGCTATCCGTACTCCCCTCCTCCGTCTACAGCGCCAACATTTCTTCAAGTACCACCTCCCTATCAAGCCTTTCAAGGTCCCCATGCACAACTGACCACTTCTTCTTCTGGCCCCTGAATTACGTAGAACATAGTGCTATTAGAAATAAAAGAACCTTTTTTGCGCTGACTTATGTATACATCTGTCTCTTCTCACATTATACTCCCTATAGAGAAGGTTTCCTGGAGGTAGAAACCCAGCGAAGTCCCTGGATATTTCACTACCAATAAATGAGTGAAGCATGAATATTCTCATATGAAGTTTATATATGACAAAAATAAAGCACAGAAAGGTTAGCTTGTCCCAGTGACTCAACCAGGACTCAAATTGAGTCCCTGTGGTTTCAAATCCATTAGTCTTGCCCTTAACATCTCTGGGGTGAGACAGCACAGCTATTAAGCCCGCAATTTCTTAGGCCAGAGCTTCTGGGATTAAATCATTACTCGGTCATTTTTTAGCTGTAAATCTTGAACAAGTCACTTCATTGTATCTCAGTTTGCTCATCTGAAAACTTGGGGGAAATTGTACTCTTTTACATGATTGCTGTAAGAATTAAAACAGATAATCTATATAAAGTATGTAGCCCAGTGCCAGACACATATCAAGTAATCAATAAATGTTAGCCATTACTTTAAGAACACAGTTGTTTTTTCTTAAAATTATGTGAAAACACTATAGTCTATAGCCGTGATTTTTAAAAATTATATGATACCCAGTGAAATAGATGGTTCCATACCCTTCCACCCAAATTAGCCAACAGAGGTCAAATCTTACAAGTTTCTGTTTGCTTTATAAATTTCAATAAAGACTGATATTACTCAGCAAAGAAGTTGTCTGGGTCAGTATCTCGTTCTTGACATATATTTTCACTGTCAGTGAATTTTGCTTCTCTTAAATCCTCTGGTCTATCGTCTTTGTTTGAGTTAATTATGCATTCGCCACGCTCTGGTATTTTCTTTTCACAGCACTCCTTGATTTTGCTGGAGATGGATCCTTGTTTTGAACAAATGTGGTTCATAACTTTGCTCTGTGCCAAATAAGAATGAGAAGTGATTTCATATTCAAAATTTCTTCAGGGCTGGGTTATCTTTCACAATGGAATGGCAGCATACAAAACCAGTCATGAGCGTAACATCTGGAATCATCATATGCTAATTTAATAGATAATATTCATTTAAATTTTGTTTTCACTTGATACATATGAAGTTTTACATTAATGCAAGCTTTATCAGGATTTAAGATGCTATAACTACGAGAAAATGGCTCTACTATAAATTTACATTTGTTGTTAAGTATTAATCTTTTAAATACTTCACCCCTACTCATCTGCTATATTGGCATTGTGTGTTCTGAATGTAGTTTCTTTTCCATAGGAATCCACCTGTGTTTTCAGTGGAGGCCACCAAAGACATATTACTGTAATATTTATAATCCTCACCTTCTTTTGCGGCCTGAAACTACATTGCCAAGCCTATAGCAAAAACTCAATGAGTATTTGATAAGTGAATGAAAGAATGGCAAATGAACAAACCACTATAGCAATTGCCAGATGACAATTTCTCAAACATAAGAAGCTATTATACCCATGATAACATTTTCCCATGGCGATCATTCGTTTGAAGCTGTTCAAGTCATCAAATAATGTATAAAATAGAAAACCTTGCTCTGGTCCCCATTCCTACCCTTCACCACAATTCTAACCTCCACTTGAAGTGTGGGAATTCGGGAGAGGGTGAGGTTATCTGATTTACACATCAGTTGCATAATTTCTAAAATCTGATCTGGCCCCTGGTCCCTTCTCCAGACTTTCTACAACGAGCTGCACATTCTTCCTCCTCTCTGGTCCAGCCTGTGCTGAACTATGTTGAGTTCCATCAACACACCAGGCTATTTCAAGCCATCATGACTTTACTCAAGCTCTTCCCACTGACTAGAATCTTCCAGTGACCACTGAGGATGAGGAGTGGGAGGAAGCTCAGGGCTGAAGTGGAAATCGGAGTGGGCGTTGGCACCACCATGCTTCCAGCAGGCCACATGGCGCCAGAGCCAGCCTTCACACAGACACTCACAGCTCACCTGCGGCCCATCACGTCCTAAGCACAGCATCTCTTATTCCTGAGAATTTACTTCTATTTTCCATTAATTATAAATCAATTCCTCTTATTTGTCCATCAAGGCATTAAAGAGATGGAAATTTGTGATATAATGTGATACCTTAGTCTCAGCTCCAAACTTCACAGAAAATCCATAATTTTATCATAATTCAGTACATTAGATTTAAAATGATAAAACCTACATCCCCATAAACAGTCAAACAATATAAAAATAACCTGCAAGTGAGATTGCTTTAAGTTGGGGTACAGTTAGGGAAAAAATTCTTGGGTACTGCTTGAAATAAAATGGACATTTCTTAATACTCTAAAATTTAAGTTATTTAATTAACATACTGTCTTAGCTGTGATTCTAAAACAGTGAAATCAATTAAAAGTTACCAAGATAAAGCCTAATTTCAACTAAGAAGATGTCAGAATATTTTTAATAAAAGTGTATTTCCTGTGAGTGCATAAACAATTTAAACTATGCTAAAGACATGTTTACCAATATATTTCCTTAGAGAATCACTTTAAAGGTTTAAAGGTTACCAGACTACTGAGGCTAGGGGGATTAGGGAGGTGTTACTCAAAGGACACACAAGTTCAGCTAGACAGGAGGAATAAATTCAAGAGATCTATTGTACATCATGGTCACCATGGTGACTATAGTTCACACCAATGTATTGAGTACTTGAAAACTGCTAAGAGAGACTTGAAGTGTTCTCACCATACACACACATAAAAAATAATAATAACAAATATGTGAGGTAACATCTATGTTAAGTAGCTTGATTTAAACATTTGCAGTGTGTGTGTGTGTGTGTGTGTGTATCAAAGTATCACATTGGACACCATAAGAACACACAATTTTTAATTGTCAATTAGGAAGGAAGGAAAGAGGGAATGATGGAAGGAGGTAAGGGAGGAAAGGATGGAAGGAGAGAAAAGAAGCAAGGAAGGGAAAGAGGAAGGGAGGAAGGGAAGGAAACAAAGAAAGGAAGGGAGGAAGGAAGGAAGGAAATTTTAAAATGAATGTATCTACTTATTTGGAAAGACTACACAAATAGCCTGAGGAATCTCAGTGAAACCAAGTCTTAAAAGCATAGTGACAACAAGTCACCCCCTGAGCTTCACTATTAATATCTAACATCTATAAAAGAGGATTTATAATGTACAAAAAAACACCTTCAATCTAGAGTAATGAACTTTCAAAAATTCCTGAAGTTTTACATCAAGACATTTAGCCATGTAAGATACAATCTGCTGAGTAATCCTTAAAAATTCCACGTATATCTGTAGGGGAAGCCTGGGATCCTATTTAAAATTTTAATTATTTATTTAATAATTTATTAACATTGTTAATTATTCAACAATTTATTATTACTCAACAATCTATTAACATTCTGATTTCGTTATGGCAAAGTACCCACACATGAAGGCAACTTCAGAATAAAAAATGTTTACCAAAAATCACTATTTTTACTTGGTTTTAGAGAATATTTACCGTGTCACGGATGCACTGTACAACATCCCCCTCACAACACCCGTCATACTTGGAAGAAACATCTTCTATGAGGGAGGTAAGTTCCTTAAATTCAATCTTGGGAAATTTTTGACTGAGTACAGCAATATTTCTGGAAAGAGAATTGATAAACCACTAAAATAATCTGATCAGCAAGTAAAACAGGTGGGAGTCCTTTACCAATACAACATAAATAGCTCCAAAAAGCATTTGCTACCGTTGATTTATTACAGAAGTCTTTATCAAGTGGATGATGGCAGGTTGCACAGCCTGCAGAATCACTAATATTAGGCTGACATTTTGAGCCTCCCAGAGTCCTGAATATGAGCAAAAAAAAAAAGCCCCGAGAGATGTGCTCTCTTCCATAATCATTATAGCAGGACACCTTGTGGAAGGGCCACCTCTTCTATTGTAAGCCCATGGCAGACATAGATAATCCTTTCCTGCTGACCTACTTGAAATCTCAAAAATTTTCTCAAGACATTGCTCTAGCACCGTTACTAATTGGTTAGGGTGAACAGTAGAGATACTATTTATCCATGCGCTGCTGTCTCCTCATCATTAGGATCAAAGACCAATGGATAAGTCATGTCTAAAGCACTTGAAAGGGTTTTAAAACCCTGGCTGGGAACTCCCAGACCAGTGCACATTTCCAATTAACCAAAATATATCTCAGCAGTAGCCGTTGTTTCTTTCTGGGGGTCTCCCCATCTCCCAAGTCTTCTCTCATCTGACCTAATGTTCTGGTTCTGAGCTATCCATGTAGGCTCAGACCCACCTAGTTCCCTGGGACACTAGGAAGAATATAAATAAAAATGCATCAACCACTTAACAAAAATGGGACACAGACAAGAAAATGCAAGTAGGGACAAGACACATAGTATAAAACTCACATAAAGTTTAAGACTTTGGTTCCAAATTTCAAATAGGCCCCACAGATGTTCTTTTGATAAGAAGAAAATGCTTTTAAATATTGTATGACAGATGCTGCCTGAAGAAGAAAAAGAAAATTCTTTGAAACAAGAGCAAAATCGCACAATGCTCTTATTTTTTTTTAACTACATGTCAATCAAACCGTTACAAAGTTTGTTCAGAGGCAGAAAATCTATGAAATTTTTATTTCAGTAAACTTACATACCAAAATAAATATGCATTTGTGGCACGTTACAAAGGTGGGACCAGTCTTCCTGGTGACTGAATTGCTCTTTAGTAGGAAGGTGCGTGATGCTTCCCTAGGTGAGCAGTGTGCTGTGAGCTTGCCCATCTCTACTGAGATGATTCCATTTTACGGGTAGTCAAAAGAGGGCGTGTCAAACAGAGAAGATAAAATGTCATCTGTCATTCTGGGTATTCACTCACTAGGGCTTCCTTCCCACTTACAAAGAAAATAAAACCGGAAGAGAGACCCTGGAAACAAGTGACTTTCAAGGGTCTCAGGTAAAGAGACAATTTAGATGAGCAGCTAGTGACCAATGGATTGAACATCAGTGAATGGGACAAAAGAACGTCATGTACAGTAAACAAGCCTTGTGCTGTAGTTTAATTTTAAGTGAGGGTCTGGTGTTGGGGATTCCTTACTTGTTTGATGAAACAGATGCGACACCCACCCTCGTTTGAAAGCAGGTGACTTTGTGTTGCTCTTCACAGCACGCGTCAACCACCTCCTCAAATCGAGCAGCAACGCTTAGAAGCGTCGGGGCAAAGACAAAGGGGTTCCTTCTGGCAACTTCATACATATAACTATAAAAAATTAAAAATGAAAAAAGGGAGAGAAGAAGGGAAAAGGAAGAAGCAGGAAAGGAAGGAATGAATGGTAGACGAGGGAAGGGAGGGGAAATGGGAAGGGAGAGAAACAACAGGAAGAGACTAACTGAAAAGTAAGGGTGGTGGCTGCCGTGCTAATCCCAAACACCGAGCTGTGGCTGTTCTTATTCCTTGCCCGTGCTGCCGGGCATTGGCAGTTCTCCCTCCCATGTTCAAAGAACAGCTATGTATACACACTCCGTCTGCTCCATCTGAGATTCAGGGATCATACTTACTAATGTTCATATAAACTTGTGATTTAAGGTTCAATGAGCACACCAGCTTTCCAGAAAAATCTCTGCTTCTGCAATGACTGCACTATTAAAAACAGATTTTTTTGCATTATATTACACCCAGTAATGTAATGTCTTCCTGACTTAAAAGCTGCAACTTCCCCTTGGGAAGAATATGTCGTTTCCTCCACTGTGCTTCCTAGCAATTTAACACCATGCATACACCTCTGCTCTAGGAGTTACCACATGAGAAGACACATTTCATTGATATACAGGTCTTAAAGTAGGGTCCATATCTAATTCATATTAATATCCTCAACACTGAGCACAGAATCTGACACACAATACATGTTGAATGGATTAATGAATGAATGAATCAATCAACCCAGCCACGTTCCTTAAAGATAGGTACTGGATTTAGCCTAAGAATAATTCTTTAATTACACCATTTTTCTACTAAGATTAAACTTACTGATTTAGAAAAGATTTTCTGCTATTTTTAAAAGCCTGGCATTTCTCTTCAGGATCCAGAGTGGGGAAAGGAGGCAGAAATGCTACATCAGCTTTCTTGTTAAAGAAAAAACAGGATCTTCTTTCAAAGCCAACCTTACTGCAGCAGTGTGAGAAATTATGCTTTTGCGGCAACCCCTCCATAGCACATATTTTTTCCTGTAAAACATTATTCTGGACAATAAAGGGGAAAAGGACAATTTTTAGTCATGGTATTCTCTACCTTCTTAGAAAACACAATGGGCACAATAAATGATCAGCGTTACCCTTTGGGAAAGAGATTACAGTTTTCCTACTATGACCAGCAGAGCATTTTTACCCACACCATTGACAACCATCCCACACTTTGGGAGCCTTTCTCTATATCATGACAAGACCCCTTAACCTCTTACTCTTTCCTTGCTACCTATATTTCCTTTCCATCAGGGCTTTTCCCTTCATCTCCCAAGGTGACAATATATGGGTAGATTAACGTACTGGGAAAGTGTTTAGAAGTAGTGTTTAGTAGTAATTTTCTAGATATGCAGATGGGGACTCTACTTGGAGGAGGCCCAGGAAAGAAGCTGTGACAATAGAATGCATATCAAGAGAGGCAGCTATGGTGGGTCTCTGTACTATACTGTGCATTTTCAGGCTGTTGGCTTCCTCCTCTGCCTGTATACATATGGCATACTGTATACACAAGGCATACTCATACGTGTTGCAAGTACATAGCCAACTTCTGTGCATCGTAATACAAAATCATTTTCTCTCCTGAGGAAAGTACCTACCCTAAATACGGAAAGCAAAATAAAAATGATAGTCTAGATTATCTTTCTTTTCATATTTTCAAGCCAGAAATTCTCTCAGTGTTGGCAAACAACCTTCTGTGTTTAAGAAATGCAAGCAATTTACTTACAGGTATTCTGAAACACTCTGGGAGGGTCTTGTTAGCCACGCATCTATCTTTGTATTCCACCATGTCTTTCACCAGAATTTCCACGTCTTCGAAGGTTGCTTCCTGAACATACTGAGCAAATGCAATGATGGCACTGCAAGAGTCCGCACAGTGCACACAGTGATCATTTGCAAATTTTCCATTTATGTTCAACAAACACTCACAGGAACATCATCCCAACTAGCCTCAGGGACTTATCTAAATACAAAGGCTATAAATTTTACAACTACTTGACAGTTCAAGTGCCTCACTTAAATTTTATAATTAATGTTATATTTACTTTTTTGATATAGTTTCTAGTTAATTAAATTAATTTTTTGAAGCAATGACATTTCTGGAATGTATCAGATAAGATTATGATAAACCTCATCAAAAAGAGTTTAGCACAACTCACATGTATTCAATATTCTCTTCTATAAATTTCTGGGTGATCCCGGAGTCATCTGAACGGCAAGAATATTTAGGTTATTGCATCTCCTGGTATTTGAACATTTTCCCAGGAAATAACTATGCATGGCATTTAAGTGTAGAAAGTGTAAAATAGAACACGGTTGGTAGAAAATACTTTGGCATATTTAACAAGAAGGAAAGAAGTCAGATGATGCAAATAGGAGATCTTAATCACAGCTGATTATGTGCTCAAGAGATAGTCATTGAATTTAATTGATTAGAAATAATCCTAAACTGACCAGACTTTAAATTTGTCATTTATGGCTCCCTAGATACTAAATGTCAAGTACAAACACCATTTCCGTGATAAATGTTTACCGTTTACGACTAGAGAAGTAATATAAAGATTAATTGATGGGCAATGTAATGTCATCACAGGGATTGATGAAGGATGCACTAGTCAGACACTGATATTTACGTCATCTCCTGACTCACCTAAGATCATGGATTCCCTTCCAAAAAACATATACTAAACAGAATACATTTATTTGCTCACATAGACTACATTTATGGAGTCCTTATTTTTTGCAAAGTATTATGCTGGACACCAGGAAGCAATCAACAATGGCTAAAACATCTCCCCTGGACCTCAGGTTCCTAAGCGCTCTCTAGGGGAAATGACTCGTGGACATGACTATTATCCAACTTAGAATGTGGTTGACTATTTGACAGGAATGATTTATGATTCCCTGGGTGAGAAACCAAAACAGGATCATAGAAGGAGTGGTATACGAGTTGCTCATGAAAAGATGTAAAAGATTTAGCCAGCAGAAAAACGAAGAGCCTGTCTTTCTGTGTGAGAATGATGTGAGTAAAAGCACAAAAGTGAAAAATCTTGAGATGTATTTAGGGAAAGTCAATCAATTTTAATGAGAAAGTGGGTCATACAGAGGAATAGTGGGACCTAGGATAGAAAGGGCCTGGGTCCAGATTATGGGAGTCTCACTTATAGAGCTGAAGAGTTTGGGCTTCAACTGGAAGCCATGGAGAACCACTGAAAATGTTTATATAGGATAGTAATAGGATCATTCCTAAACACTAAGAAATACCAGTCAGGTAGTGGTATATCTAATATATGGGGACCTCCCACAGTGCCTGACAATTAGAAAGTGACAAGAACAACTTTCCAGATAAACGGATGGAAAAATGGATGGAAGGGAAAAAATAAGAAGGCCATTAGGGGACTTTTACAATTTTCCTATTGAGAAATCAGTAGGATCTGAATTTTGGTAGAAGTAATGGAAATAAAAAGGAAAACATAGATTTAAAAAAGAAATTAAAGAGACAAAAATTCACAGGATTTTGAAACAAGTTTTTACAATGGGAAAGGAGAGAGAGAGAGAGACCTCAAAAATGACCCCTGTCTTCGAGCCCTCTGACTGGCCCTCCTGGCAGGTATTGTAGGGGTTGTCACACTGAAACTGAGAAAGACACGATCCACACCTTCGGAGCCATTGCGCTGCCAAGGGAACGTTTGTTCAAGTTACAAAAAGGTGCTCCTTCCAGACCAGAGGGATTACAAAAAGTCACTTCCTCTGGACAAGTGAAGTTCGAAATGTTTCCCTTTTGGGTGGAAGAAATATAAAAGTCGTCCCTTCCTCCAGACTGAGACTGCCTTGGTCAGGCTTTGGGGGACTATACAAAATGCACCATTCTGCACACCCTAAAGATGTTCACCATGTAGTTGGTAGAGCTGTTGGTAGAGAGAACCAAAGATCTACCAGAAAAATCATGACTCATATTTATTGTTCCACTTTTACCATAAACTATACACATTTGCAAGAAATACTAATATTTTAAAATCCAGACTGTATCTCCTGAAACACTTTCTATCCTGCCACAGGCTCCTGACCATTTTCTAGGTATGATAACTGTCTCTAATGATAGACTTGGTGATATGACTATCAAAATAAAAATTCTAGAAAGGTTAGTTTGGGATAACTGATCAGTTTATATAATAAACTAGTGAGAGGGGAAAAAAACTGAAGAATTAAACTGAAAGAAAACAAGCTTAAAAAAAATAGAAATGATCCTACTTCGGTCAAGCTTTAGCTGATATATAAGTAAATGTCTTACCTACATCCTGAGGCTTTGTGGGCAGAGTTAGGGATTCGGTAAAAAAGAACAAGAAAAAAACAAAATCTGTAAGTTTTAACTGTTTCATTTTTTTTAGAAGTCACATTCATAAAAGAAAGTAATGTTGCTGAGGAACATCAAGTTTTTATATTATTCTTTGGCATTACTAGTAAAACAGTAACCTGTTTAACCTATTTTGAAATACTGAACATTCAACTTTTATTTAAGGGTGCTGCAGAATTTCATGTTAATTATTAACTAGGAAAAATTGCCTCTGTGTTTCCCTGGAAAAATCTTTTGAGTTGGAAGAAAAGTCCACAGGTTAAGTATGCATATTACCTAACCAAATAGCAACCCCCCAAAACCTTGAAATACCACAAATGTTAAAGGAAAAATGACTAGAATAGATATGATTCAGCAATCTCTCTTCTGGGTATATATTTAAAGGAAATGAGATATCTACACTCCATGTTCATTGCAGCATAATTCACAATAGCCAAGATGTGGAAACAAGTGTCAGTCAACATATGAATAGATAAAGAAATTGTGATTTGTGTGTATGTATATACATATATATACACACACATACACACACACAGTGGAATACTATTCAATCTTAAAAAGAAGAAAATTCTGTCATTGTTTTCCATGGACAAGCCTAGAAGACATTAAATGAAATAAGCCAGACATAGAGGAAAAAATATTGCATAATCTCACTTATACATAGAGACTAAAAAAGTTCAATTAGAAGCAGAAAGCAAAATGGTGGTTACCAGGTGCAGGAGGTAGGGGAAGTGAGGAGATGCTGGTCAAAGGGTACAAAGTTTCAGTCATGTAGTACGAGTAAGTTCTAGAGATCTAATGTTCAGCACAGGAACTATAGTTAATAATATTGCATTGTATGCATGGAATTTGCTAAGAGACTAGGTCTTAAGTATTCTCACCATCTTAAAAAAAGGTAACTATGTGAAGAAATGGATATGTTAATTAGCTTGACTATAGTACTCAGCTTATTATATATATTTATAACAAAACATCACATTGTGTACCTTAAATATATATCATTTGCATTAATAATTTTTTAAATAAAATAAAGGAAAACAATTTTGAAGGCAATGGAAGGAAGCCAATGGGACAATTTGACAAATAATGAGAGGAATACATTATAACACGTTAAATTTTTAAAAAAGAGTCCATGAATCTATATCAACATAAAATAAAAATAAAAATGGGGGAAGGAAAAGCTCGTCTCTGCAGAAGAATGCCAACTAACAAATGCAATTAGAAATAAAGTATAACCTTTGTAGCTGTCATAATAATAACTGATTTAGGCCAGTTTCATGAATGCATTGGTTAAAATGAATACATTTATTGAATGATTGGTGGAAAATTTGGGGGCAATAGCATATATGTAGTTTCAATGTGTCACTTCACTGATCACTTATTAATTCCAAAGAGTAAAAGACGTTTATGCAAGTGACTACATAAACAGGGGTATAATCATTTTATGGATTATTATTTGTCTTCAAAACTAATGAATATAAAAATATATAATATCAGGGGAAACATTTACTATATGACATTTGGAGAAAGAGCAGAATCTAAACTTTTACATTATATGTAGACAATGGCAAGGTGAACAGACCCATTAAACCAAAGAAAGGGATGGAGAGAGAGAGAGACAGAGAGGGAGACTGAGAGATCAATTTTGTCTCCAAATTATGCAACTGTGTGGTCAGCATCTCAGCATCTTTGGTTGTAGCTGGTGGCTGGTATTGATTGTGTTGACCTCTCATTGTTGCCTCTGTTCTAATTGGCCTTTAGTCAGATAATTAAAAGAAAAAAAGAACATATTGCTAGGTATATTCAATTATTAGTCAGAGATCAATTTGCTTTTTATTTTCTTCTCAGATACGTTTTTTATTTCCAATTACTGGTTCACACCTGGCAATTATAAGAAAATAACTCCAATTCATCCATTGCACAAATTTAGCCCTCCCTACCATTAATAAGAATGTGATATTTTTATGACCACATGAAGTAAAATAGTAGTCTGTGCTTAGTTAGTAACTTAATGTATCGAAATTAGTTTTCTTCCCTGTCATTTTGTATTTGCCTGGAATTATCTGATTGCTAACTCCCTCATTAATGAGTAATATATTTTGAAACTTGCTAAGATAAATATGCCTCACAAGTTTTGCCTCAACGATATAGATATATACATATTCATCCAGACACTGGAAAAAAAAGAGAGACAGAGGAAGCCAGGAGTATAGTCAAAAGCTTGAGAAAATCCTGGAAACTATAAAACAGATGGGATCACATTGGGGAAATATTAACAGATAAGAGGGAACTTTAGCTAAAACATGGGAGATGATGTCAGTTCTTCCCAAAAGCATTCTAGAGAGGTTCCAAGTCTGAAGAATACAAAGAGCAGATATGGACCACAGGGAAATAATTAGGAGAATAAGCTAAAAAGCTACATTCTGAACAGCTAAATTAGAACACCCTCTACCACCACACACATCTCTGTAATGTACTTGGGTAACAGTGGTTGATATCTTTGACAACTAGCTCAAAATCCAAAAATGACTCTTTCTTAGTTTGGATTTCCCAAAAGCAGACTTGTAGACAAAGACTTGTACTATATTTGGAAGGTGATTGGAGGAGGCACAAGTGAGGAAGTGAGACCAAGAAGGGAGAAAAGTCAATAAAAACAGTGTCAATGAGAACTGTAACAGCCTAGCAACTGGGGTACAATCCTGTTGGGAAATGAGAGGTGGAAGATGTCCTAGAATCATCCTGACAGAGGATTAGGAAGCTGAGCCGTCATTCCATCGACTGAGGTATACATGAGCAAGAAGAATAACCAACAATAATGAATAATTTTGTGGTCAGGTAATGGATTTGAAATCTTCCTTCTTTTCTAATGTACGTCTTCAGTGTTATAAATTTTCTTTAAGTACTGTTTTAGTGGCATCCCACAAATTCTGACACATTGCTTTTCATTTTCATTCAGATCAAAGTATTTTTAAATATGCTTCTTTTTTTTTTTTTTTTTTTTTGAGACAGAGTCTCACTCTGTTGCCCGGGCTAGAGTGCCATGGTGTCAACCTAGTTCACAGTAACCTCAAACCTCTGGGCTCAAGCGATCCTCCTGCCTCAACCTCCCGAGTAGCTGGGACTACAGGCATGCGCCACCATGCCTGGATAATTTTTTCTACATATTTTTAGTTGGCCAATTAATTTCTTTCTATTTTTAGTAGAGATGGGGTCTTGCTCTTGCTCAGGCTCATTTTGAACTCCTGTACCTGAGCGATCCACCCTCCTCAGCCTCCCAGAGTGCTAGGATTACAGGCGTGAGCCACCACATCCGGTCTCTTAAATATGCTTCTGATTTCTTCTGTGATCCATGAGTTGATTAGAAGCATGTTATTTAGTTAACAAATATTTGTGGATTTTCTGAAGATTTTACTGGTTTTGATTGCTAATTTAATTTTATACTCTCAAACAATTCTCTAGAATCTCCCTTAACTCTTTGAAAGCAGTATAATGGGAGGAGAAAAGTTCTTTATATGGTAATCCATCAATCCTGAAAGAGTAGGCAGAAGAGGAGTAGGCTGAAAGGGCTGATTCTTAAAGAGTAGCTGATCTGTACCCACCTGTTTTCACCAGCATATCATCCCAGCAGGAGTGTAGCATTATCCTGATATTATTCTGTGGATACCAGGCAATTTAGGCTACTGCTTCTGATTTATGTTTCACAATGAAGCAAGTGACAGTCTTCTTTGCAATTTGGTATATAGACAAAAGCACAAGTTAAAATGTAACCCCTAAACCTATCTACCCTCTTTTAAGCCAGCTACCCTAGACTGCTAACACCCCCTAATCCCCATTCCACACACACACACACACACTTGAGAGTCATTAACTTCCTCAGTGGTCTCTGTTTTTATGTGTATTTCTCAGGCCCGTGATTTTCTCTCTCTCCCCAGTGCAGTGTACACTCTGTTTCACCACCTTATAGGAAAATACAGCCCATGGCATGCGGTATTCATCCACATATCCAAATATATCTAGAATGCCTATTATGTTCCAGGCACTATTCTATATGACAAGGATAACAGAAGTGAACAAAACAGACAAAAATCCCTATTTTCTTAGAGCGTACACGCTGAAAGAGATAGAGCATAAGCCAGTAAAAGACAGTGTTTATCAGATGGCGATGAGTGGTGTGGAGGACAGGGAGGTGGTGTGATTTAAAATAGGCGGTCAAAGAAGACATCGTTGTCCAGCAAAGTGACAATGTGCAGAAGCTTGAAGTTGCTGGTGGAGTAAGCCACACACACACACACACACACACACACGAGGGTTTTCCAAACAAGAAGAATCACAACGGCAAAACCCTGAGCAGGATTGGTAATCTGAAAAACAGCAAGGAGGCCACTGTGCTTGAGCGGAGGAATAAGAGAAAACGTCAGAAAGATAATATCATGGAGGAACATTGGACAGACTTTGCATTTTACTCTGAGATGGGAAGCCACTAGAGGGCTTTGAGTGAAAAGGTGACATAATGTACTTACATATAAAGGATCACTTTGATTACTATGTTGAGAATGGAGCTGGGGGTAGAGCAAGTGTACTTGTAAGGAAACCAATTAGGAAACTATTATAATAACCCTGGCGAGGTGTGATTGTGGCTTGTACCTGAGGTATTGAGAAATAGTCAAATTCTGAATATACTTGATAGGTAGAGCAGACAGGCTTTGCTCATAGATTGGATGTTAGAATGATATGCAAGAAGGAGAGGCATTGTTGGTGACTCCAAGGTTTCTGACTTGAGCAAACAGAAGAATGGACAATACAGAGGCAGACACTAGTTTGGGACAAGGAGAGCATCAGTGGTTTACAATGTGCTAACTTTGTGTCATCTCTGCATTCTGAGCATGGAGATGTCAGGGAGGATGCTGACACTTCAGCCTGGAAGTCAAGGAAATCGAGGCTGGCGATACAAACATGTGTTGTCAACATCTGGGTGGTATTTAATGCACTGAATCTGGATGAGGCCACCTAGAGAGTGAGTTTAGATTCGGGGAGAGCTGCTCTGAGACACTCCAACATAGAGAGGTCAAGAGTTGAGGCAGACACAGCAAAGAAGACTGAGGAGAAGCAGCCAGTGAGGTTGGAGGAAAATCCAGATGCCAAGTGGGGAAAATGTTTCAAGGAAAAAGGAATGATCAAGTGTGCCAAATTCTGCGGAGAGAAATCAGGTAAGCTAAAGACGAAGAATTGACTACTGGGTTTTGCAGGGTGGAAGTCATAGGTAACCTTGACTAGACCAGTTTATACTGAGTCTTTATTTATTATTTGCCTAACTTATTCTGCCAAAGTAGAGATGTTCTAAAGTCTTTAGTTTACTATTGCATTTCTGTCAAATTATCCTTGTGTTTCCAATCATTTTTACATATTTCAATGAAATGTCATTTGGCTGTATATATTTTCTTTACATATTTAATGAAATGTCATTTGGCTGATATATGTTCCTAACAGTTCATTGAATTTTTCCCTTAAAAATAAAATACTATTTTTCCTGTTTGATGCTTTTCTGTTGAATTTGATTTTATTTTATTGTTATCTCTGAATTAATACCTTTTGGAATTATACCAAAATCAGACAAAGTCCACAGAAGTTGCTATAGAAGTGAAAGAAAAATGGAAAGTAGAAAGCAATCGAATTATAGACTGAAAGCTCCTTTTATTGCCCTGGAGAAACTGTTTTCCCCTAGACCACAGGCCAAAGCATGAATGTAATTTTTAGATTTCTCTTCAAAGCTAATACGATAAACAGCCTCTCTACTGGTAGACTGGACTTTTTGTCATCGCTTTCTGACTTTGCCCTTCCCAGCTCTTTCCCATAACCTCATCTTCGATATCTCATGAATTATCTTCCTAAAAGCTAATGGCTGATGGAACTCTTCTGCTTAGATACCACTTTGGTCCTCCGTTACCCATAAGATATTGTCCAATTCCTTTAGAACAAAGCCATGAGACTCTGGCTTAGCCCTGCATGGATTCCATATCTTGCCTGAAATTCCGTACTTGTACCCTTCCTACCCACCTGACAGTCCCCTAAAACCATTTGTCATGCTTTGTCATACCTAGTATCTCTGACCATGTTTTCCTCTTTCATAAAATGGCCTTCTCCTTGACCTGAACTGATGAATGTCCACTCCTTTTCTAAGACTCTTTTTAAAGGTTTTTGGCACTCTCTCCAGTCACAACTGGTCCTTGATTCCCACCCTTTGGTTCCCTTGACAATTTGTTGTCACCCCTCTTATGGTCATAATCTGTGACACTGCTGTGTAGTTGCTTCCTTCTCTACTGAAGCAATTGGGGATCAGGGACAGCTCCCAGAACAAGGCCTGGTACTCAGTGAACACTTATGGAATAAGAACAGTAACTGATGAAAATATTAATTACATTCAATAAAAACTACAGGACATTTACTATTTGTTTAAAAATGTTTGTGAATAGAGACGCGAGCAATATTGAGAAAAAAGTAGATGTTAAATTTTCATGGATCCTATGGAAGTACAATAATTTCTGTTCTCATCACCAGGTTATCTGCTATAATATTTATGAGGTCATTTAATGAACAGTGTGTACTGGCAGCTTCAAAAAGTGCTTAACTTGGGAACATGTTTTCAGTTCACCGAATGATCTAGTGTTGTAAATCCATCCTTGGATGGCCTTAATCTCCTGTAGTAACCAATACTCAAGGATTTTGCAAGAATCTGCTTCAGACAATAGTACACAATACTATTTAAAGAAATTATCTATAAGTTGTCATAAATAAGCAGACTAGGAAAAAAGGAAACATTTGGAAATATTTTATTTCTATGACAGGAAAATCTCACATACAAGTCTTCATCATTTCATTAATTCACAAAAAGTATTAAATCAGCTAAAATTAAAGAGAAAAATTCAAATCAGACCATAAAGACTCCTTTTGTCTTCTCTTTCCCCTGAAATATAATGAAAATATATTAAATACTAATTAAATAAATAGGTGCACAAAGTAACTGGTTCTATTACTTTATATCAGGGAAACACTGGAAACACAGGGAGATCTGCTCATGGCATTCTCTGAAGACTTTGAAATAACCTAAAAGAATTGTACATTAGTTGAGTCACTAATTTAACACTGTGTGCATGATTTTGTTCTAGTGTTCTTCAAATAAACTTTTTTATTGAATTACATTTATTTTTAAGAAAATTAATGGTACTTCTTAGGATTATCTCCTTATGGATTGATATTTGGGGAGAATCAACATTATATTCAGCCTTGTCTGAATTTTTTTTTTTTTTTACCTGAAGTCACTTAAACTCCCAAAGCAGCTCGAGTTTTTGAAATCAGTTTTGGACCCTGAAAATTAAGAACAAATAAAAATAATCAGATAAAGAAGTGGATGGTTGTGCCAGTCATACAGTTAGCTCTCTACAATCCCGGGTAAAGTCTCAAGTGTATAGGTTAATGAAGTTAAAAATAAAGAAATATATATCTGACACCAACAAGGTGGGATAGTAGAAGTCAGAGAGGAAAAGATATTCATTCATATCAATAGTAGATTTGTTTTCCAAAACAACCTCCAAATCTTTGCCTATCCTCACCCTGCCTTTCCCCTTCCTCTACAAATCACAAGTCATTAGAAATTAAAAGGGTTGCAGAGAAAACACTGCTACTATCTGCTAATGTTCTCTACATCTAAATGAATCTTCTCAAATCAGACAACATTAATCTTTATGTGTCATATTTATCAGAAATAGTTTACATTGTGTCTGTTTTATCAGTTTTGTCTGATTTGGTTATCTGTGTCCCACTGCCACCTGACCCCACCAAAAACACAGACACATGCCGATGAGTGCACACCCCTAAGCACACCTAATTATATTAGTTATAGGAAACCTCTCCATCTCTAAATACTATCTGTCTTTGGAGTTTGCACATAACAAAACATCCAAACTTTTACATTGTGAGATAGATAAAATTGACAAAAACGCTGAATTATAGAATATCTTTTTAAAAATATAGTGATTCTATATTCAAATATATTCAGTAATACAAACTAAATATTTATAAAATGTAGCCAGTTAGCTTGATTGGCAATCATTTCATAATGTATACATTAAAATACCACATATACACTCTAAATATATACAATTTTTATTTGTCAATCATGCTTCAATGAAACTGGAAAAAAATAAGTTTTGAAAATGTTAGATAGAATTCCCCAGTTTAAGAAAATGTAGCCAATTACAAATCCAACTAAAATAATTAAGTAATGGGATTAAAATAATTCCCAGTTAATACTCTATTGATACACAAAGGCATGCTTCTAAATGAGTTCAAAAACATTTTCAATAAACATGTTTCCAATATCCTGTTTGCACAATTAATTTGCTATTAAATTGTTTAATCCATTTAGCTGAATTGATAAATTTTAGGCCAGAAACTGTCCAAATCATCATCAATTATTTATAATATTCATTTTATAGTTTTCTTCACTAGGAAAGAAATCAAAATTACTAATTATCTTAATATTTTTAATTATAATTCTTCCTAATATTTAGTGTGAAAAATGTGATTATTTTTTAAATCTCATAAAACTCTTCCATTTCTAAATGAAATTTAAATCTCTGACATTGAAGTTACAGGTTTGGAGGGCATCCCTTTTACTGTTCACTACAGAAAATTCCAGGCCAGGTGTTCTCAGTGTGAAGCGAGCTGCACATACCTCTTCAGCGAAGCAGACTTCCTGCTCCTGGCCTTGGCAGCATGTCTCCAATAGACCTGAGAAATCTGCAATGACAGCCTCCAGTTGTTCCTCTGTGATTTGTGGCTTTTGCTTCACAAGGTTAATGAGAAACCTATGATTTAAAAAAAAACAAAAGACAAGAGATGTCTGTTATGCAATGGTATCTTTCTAGAGCCTTCCTAGTGGAGAATTTTCAGAGCCCTAGCAACCCTCACTCCGTCAGCTCTCCCAGACTTACCACACACAACCTGTCTAGTATTTTCCCTGGAAAGATTGAGGCTGGACACATGCCAAACGTTCCACCGGTCTGGACTTGCACGTGTTATAGATGAAATACTATCTCATAGTTCCGCCATATTTATAGGTAGTGAAAGGCAGTCTTTTCCTTACGTGTCTAGAATATCCTTTCCTATCATCTCTTCTAAAGTGTGTCTCATCCACACGCAAAGGCTCAGATTTCCAAAACTTGCCATCCACAGTTATCACGCCCTCACCTGGGCACCGGCGACACTAATTGCCTGCACGACTCTTTTCGCAATGCTTTTATGTTGGGATTAATGTTGACCAGGGCAATAGGGAAAGCTCGCCAGAGGAGGCAGCATTCTTATTGTACCTTGAAACATGTCTCAGATGTGATAGTAGAAAAAAAGGAAGAATGAGTTTTCCAATGAAGGAAGACCATTTACAAAGCAAGCATTCAAATGCACGGGAGTTTGGAGAGCTCTGCTCTCTAAGTTCCGCTCACTGACTTGCATTAGCGTCACCATTACAGAACAGTTCCCACAATGAATTGAAATGTGCATGTCATTTCTTAACACCCATAACTGCATAATTAAATAAAATATCATGGTTATTCTCTTCAAAGTGTAAATAGTGTAAAAGAAAATTCAATGATGTGTTTTTTGTGCTTGGAATGGATGTACCCAGATTTACTGCAAAGATACACCTTAACTCCCTAAAATAGATTGCCCATTTTTTCTCAATCCAAAATGCATCACAACAACAGTTACGATAGATATTATTTTTACAAACAGGAAATTGTCTGCCCTTGTGAATTTTTCCAAACCTACTTCCCAAAGAGGCTGTGAGGACATTGACACAAAACTACTTCAAAAGATATTTTAAGTGTTTGGGGGGTAAAAATGTTCTATTAGTGAGTCCAAAAGTGTTAGGAGTGTAAGGTAGAAGTCTCGGTTGCTCTCTGGTACTGTCAGTCTTCTCCATGCTAGCAAATAACAGTTTCTTACTCTTGCTTCATTGTTTGCAGTGCTACACCCTGAGCTTGGCACAGGTCCTTATGGAAGATGAACTTGTCATCAGAGAATGAAGGAGGGACGTATGTTTCATCCAGCACCAAGCCGCTGAAGCACGGCCTCCTGTGGGCGTATGACGAAGCGCAACACTGGCCCACACCAGGGTTTACGGGAGTCGCTTCGTGTCTGATGCATAATTGCCCAATAATAAGGTCAGCCTGGGTGGGAGAAAGAAAAAGAAGACAGCAAGGAGATTGCACATTGGCCATAAAGTTGGTTCAAGTTTGCAGAAAACTTGTAATAATTTCTAATGTCCAGCAACTTATAATTAATATTACAGGAAAATTTGCCATGTAGGATTGTATAATACTATATTATAAATTCCAGCATTTACCCATTTGTTTGAGATAAATCTCAGCATTTAATGGCAGATGTTCCCTGGGTAATGCTGAAGACAATCCCTTTAGCTATTTGCCTCAGCTGTTTGAAACATAGTTCCAGTTACATACATACTTCCAAAGGGGAAACAAAGTCTCTACCCTGACCTAAGAAAACCAATACGTAGGTTACATTTGTGGTATATATCTTGTTGAGCTTTTCGTTTTACTTTTGAGATCCAGAGAATTACTTTCTGAAGGTAAGAATGGTACAAACCTAGCCCTTTTATTTATATATATGTACACATAGGCATACATACATATATATATATACACATATATGCATACAGACATACAGCTAATATATAATCCTAACGGAAAAGAAATAGAACCAATATGGGGTTGTCTTTCAGGTTTTTCTAATGTGGAATCCTCCTACCTTCCACCCTTCAGAGATATTTCTTAAGCACCCAGCAACGACTTGTAGTAAGAGCCAACATGTTTTGGGTGCAAACTATCTATCAGGCTAGGGCCACGTGAGTTATGCAGATTACCTTGCTTAAAACAGCTGTTCTGTGAGGCTGGTACAAATCTTATTCTTAAATGCCATGAAAAAGCTCAAGCTTAGTGAGATAAGTAAGTTTGCCAGTGTGACAAGACTGACAGGCAGTGAGAGTGGGGCGGGACTGTTGGCAGGTGGCCTCCGGACCCTGCACTCCTGAACCTTCGCCACCCCGCGGGCCGGCAGCTTCCCAACACGCAGAAGTCAATGAACAATTAAGGTGATGTTTAATCACAAGAAGCTCTCCTTTCACTCCTAAACTTTGGTGAAAAACTCCACAACATGAAGACTAACTAGCAAATAATTCCCCATCATCAAAAAGAAGAAAAGAGACAAAAGAGATACATGAATTTGTTCACAATTACGACTTTAAGGGAAAAAATAATGAAAAGAAATTCACCTGTAATAATATGTATGACACTTGTGACATTAGGAAGTAGAGATTATTGGCATTAATAACTGGAAATCATTTTATTACTCTTGAGAACATGGACTTACCCTGCTCTGCACCCTATACCCTGTCAAAGGGAACAAATCATCCCTAATGTCATAATAATAATATTATAATATTAAATAATACATTTAAATAAAATATAAATAATAAAATTATACTACAAAGGCAAAAATGTAAGTATGGCTAAAATAAAATGACTGAATTTAGTCTATCAAAGATTAAGCTTTTTTTTTTTTTTTTTTTTTTTTTTGTAAACAGTCTTGTTGTGTTGGCTGGGCGAGATTGCCGTGGCGTCAGCCTAGCTCACAGCAACCTCAGACTCCTGGGCTCAAGGGATCCTCCTGCCTCAGCCTCCCAAGTTGCTGGGACTACAGGCATGCACCACCATGCCCGCTAATTTTTTCTATATATTTTTAGTTGTCCAGCTAATTTCTTTCTATTTTTTTTAGTAGAGATGGGGTTTCGCTCTTGCTCAAGCTGGTCTCGAACTCCTGACCTCGAGTGATCCTCCCACCTCGGCCTCCCAGAGTGCTAGAGTGCTCACTGCGCCTGGCCAGTTTTTTCTTTTTTTAACATTCAAGCATTTAGTGAGCAAAAAGAGGAAATGATGAGTTGAATAACCCATTAGGCCTATTTTTTCTGCACACAGAGTTTGCGCAGACATGGTTGAATAAACTGGCTGCCCTTCCACCGGCCATCCTACAGGGACAGACACCTGGCCCCATGCCACCATCCAGAGCTGAGCTCCCACGCCCTCTCCAGCTGTAACTGACCGAACAAGCCTAATAAAGCCACCTCCACGCTGGTTTTCACTCTTTCCCCAGGGAGGGGGAAGGAGGCTATTTCAAGCAAGCAGGGAAGAAAGAAGATGGTCCTAATCAAGGCAGACACTCACCGCTCCCTCGCCGCAGGCCAGCTGTCTGTCTTCGCTGAGCTGGCAGCAAGTGGCCCCTGCGGTCGCCATTTTTCTGGTGAGGGCCATCAGCTCAGACGAGGTGAGCTGAGGGGCTTTCTTCGTGTAAGCAACGAGAAACCTGAAAGAAGCATTTTTTTTTTTTTTTTTTTTTTTTTACCAAGCCCTGCTGAGTCATTCATGGGTTTGTAGACTCCTTGCTCCTTCTCAGAAACCCTCTCCTGGTGCCAGATGACATGAGGTCGGTTCATTTGTTTCAACCACATGGTATGTGGACCAACTTCTGAGATGCATTTACTCTATCACTCCCCATACTCCTGGTATAACCAACATGTCACAACGGGAAAGCAAACTCTGGACAAAAGGCCCACCCTCGTGCCAAACCTCAGAGCTTCTTTGATGTTAACTGTGATCTTTTTTGGTGTTTTAATAAACTATGATGGAATGAACATCTTTACAGCAAAAATTTGCACAGTATGGGGAATCTAAAGCCAGTATAGTATCACAGATCAGACTTTCTCTTCCAGGAAACTGGGTAATCAGATTTCACTGCCTTCCAATCTGAAATAAGAGCTAGAATTAGAGTAGCCATGGTTCAGTAATTTGAATTTATATTTCCCCTGTCTGTTAATAATTTTAAATCATTAGAAATACTGTTTACAAAAACATACGCATTTTGCAAGTAATATTCTCCTAATTTCTGGAAGAGGCCACAGCTTCGCTTTGCCAATGCTTGGCTCTCCTGGATGTATTTCTGTAATTCTTCTTCCTGAAAATACAAGCATTATTGCATACAATTTTTTATCTTCCTGGACACAAAACTCTGTATATAAAAATTGATCAATATTTCATTCTATTATAAAATCAAGAGTAGAAAAACCAATCTTAGAGGGTAAAGTGTGAATTTTGAGAAGTAAAGCAAATAGATTTTGGGGAAATTCAGTTTAAAACTTTATGAATCATAAAATGATTTAATGGCAGAACTCAATCTTTGGATAAAGGGTTACAGTTCTTTCTGTACAAAAATCTTGCCTTTCTGAAGCCTTCCAAAAATGAATACTACCTTTATTTCTGCATCAGAGAACTTTTGGTTAACATTTTTATTTCTAAAGTAAACCACTAGTTGCTGACTGCTAGTTAATTACTACTTAATATCTAGATAACTAGTTAATATATATAACTAGCTAACTACTAATTAACAACTAGAAGCTTTCAAACAAACAGCATTTTTTAATGGATGATATCAACCCATTTTTTTAGAGTCCCCTAAAGTTCTAGAACAACTTACTCCTTTATCCTGACATTCAAGAGGATTTCCAGACTGGAAACACTTCTCCAATAACTCCTGGTATCCTTTAGCGACTCTTAGAATTACTGAGACAGCAAGGTCAGGATGTCTTCTTGAATATTCGTGAACAAAACTGAAATACGTGGGGAAAAAAATCATAAGCTATTGGAACTAAGAGACAACATGAAGCCATCACTTCCCTAATTATTCCTGTGCAATGTGGCACATAGAAGTTAAAATTCAAATACACACATCTGGAAATCAAATATGATTTGAACTATATGAACGGGAAAACTGTTAATACAAGCTATAATCCCTCAAATTGTCCTGTAAAATGGCTTTTTGTTTTCTTTTGCCCCTTTCACTTTGGTTTGTCCATTATGGACTTTACATTCACTCATTCAATAAATATTTTTCCAGGGCCTACTCTATGCTAGCTTTGCTTTAAGCAGAAAGGAGTCAATGATCTGTAGGATAAAATGTCTGCCCTCTCAAAAGCTTACATTATGGGGGTGGAAACCAATAATAGGTCAGAATAGGTCATCTCATTTCAGGTAGTGATAAATCAGTAAAGATAAATAAAGGAAGATGGAAGAGACGGGACACTTGAGGTAGAGGGGCCACTAATTTAGGGTGTGGTCAAGCAAATCTCTCTGGGGCCGGGCGTGGTGGGTCACGCCTGTAATCCTAGCACTCTGGGAGGCCGAGGCGGGTGGATTGCTCGAGGTCAGGAGTTCGAAACCAGCCTGAGCAAGAGTGAGACCCAGTCTCTACTAAAAATAGAAATAAATTAATCGACCAACTAAAAATATATATATATACAAAAAATTAGCCGGGCATGGTGGTGTATGCCTGCAGTCCCAGCTACTCGGGAGGCTGAGGCAGGAGGATCGCTTGAGCCCAGGAGTTTGAGGTTGCTGTGAGCTAGGCTGAAGCCACGGCACTCTAGCCCGGGCAACAAAGTGAGACTCTGTCTCAAAAAAAAGAAAAGAAAAGAAAATCTCTCTGGGCAGCTGATAGAGGAACTGAGATCAGCTGAGTGAAGGAAGTCATGCAAGTGCCTAGGGGAAGATCATTCTCGGCTGAGAAAATTTCTACTGCAAAGAAACTTTGCAACTGAGGGACTGCTTCTATTAGCTTTAGCTGTATATGGATGTGTAAAGTTAAAGATAATTCTTGAATTTACTAATTGCATTCCCAAGTTATAGAATTAGTTCTACTACCAATAAATTGTCAGTAGGTGTCCCTTAAATCTGTACTTTGTTCTAGTTTACATAATTTTATTTAGCAGTGTAAAAAGATGTGAATGTCTCATTTTATGCAACAATAGAGTAATATCAGGGAATATTTAAAAAAGAATTGGGCCATTATTTTTATTACTGCATTAGAATAAGACTCTTAAATCTAGAAAGACCTTTGGAGATCATTAAGTATAATTCCTAAGATCTGCACAAATCCCTCTTCTAATTGTGTCCATAGAAACACATTGTACAATAAAGGAAAAATGTATTAATTTGATTGTTTGTTTCTCTTGAAGACAAATAGAATGAGAACATGGCCTATCAATTATATTACAACAAACTAATGCAAATGTCTATAAACATGTTTTGATTTTCTTAACAAATACAAAACATATTTAATAAATAGTAAATAAG
The DNA here is from genome assembly GCA_963574435.1 of Cheirogaleus major. NCBI lineage: Eukaryota > Metazoa > Chordata > Mammalia > Primates > Cheirogaleidae > Cheirogaleus > Cheirogaleus major. The sequence goes on from CAUYPO010095966.1 coordinate 51,494, forward strand.
TGATTCCAATAAAGACATTCTCTCTAGCATTATCTATTGAGTTATATATTGGGGGAAAAGTTTTTTAAACATGCATTGCAAAAGATGGCATTCTTAATCACAAACCCTCCTTGTTACCAAAATAGCCACATCCTATTTGAAAGTTCAACGGTGGCCTTCATAGGAGTAAGCCATACAGGATGACAACACTTCTTATTCCAGATAAATTGATACAAAATAAAATACAACTCCATAAACAAGCCAGTTAATAATAGCAACGGCAAAAGTTTCATCATCCTAAAATAAATCTCATTACCTAGTTATCTGCTATTTTGGCAGAACATTCTAGCCAAACATTTCTCATGTATTGAACTCAAAACCCATAGCCATCACTCTTCATGTGAACTATGCAAAGCGCTCAGCCACATAATAATCTTTACTCATATGAACATACGTTTCAGAGTGTGTTACCTCGCCAAGAAGATATTTTTTTCTCCTGAAGAAAATTGGTTGAAATCTCTGTCTCCTAAAAATCTGTTTAGATTTGGAGATAGACCTTCAGGTTTGTCATCATTTTCTGCGTGAATTATACATTGACCAAGTTCAAGGGTGGGCAATTTGCAGCATTCTGCTATTTTGCTTGACATAGCATCTTGTTGAGAACATATGTAGGACATAATTTTTTCCTGTAATGAGAAAAATAAGATATAAGTTTTAAAGGTTTATTCTTTAATGTAAGACCTCAGGTCCAGGTGTAGAACAGGAAAGTCTGGAGGAGGGAAGGAAGGTAGAAAGGAAGGAGAGGGGAGTAAGGAAAAAAAGAGGAAGGGGAAGGGAGAAACAGAGGGGGGGTGGAAGGAGGAAGGAAAGAAAGAAGGAAGAAAGAAGACATTTTGTCTCCTATTTTAGTGCTTTCTCCCCACTTTTGCCTTTCCTCACTCCTTTCCACTTATCCATTTGCTCAATTCTTCTTTCCATACTTGTCATGTAAACCCTGTTTTATTTTAATAGGAAGCCTTTAACAAGAGGGAAATGTAGTTCTCAAATTAAATGTCATGCATGTTGCTATATGTCTTTCCATTAGCATTCAGATTTGTCACTAGACAACATTTGAAGCTGATGTAGTAATATGGAGAGCTAGCTTGCTCTTTGAGAAATTACATGAGAATGGTAATCCTCTTTACCGGAACAAACTGCAGTGACCCACTCTGACCTCCAGAGGGCAGTGTATGGAGAAGAAAATGGCAGTGCACCTGAGTGGCCAGAAGGAGGCAGAGCTTAGATACTGGCCATGGCACTGGACATTCTGTACATTCTCAGCAAGGACAATTAGAACCCATTATTCAGCTATTAAAATCCAACTTACATAGCATAGTAAAATTAATTTTTTCCACTGGAAAGGAAAAGGGTGGTGATGAGCTCCAAACACTGAAAAACTAATTTGTAAAAAATGACTATGAAAATCAGTAAAATGATCAATTACAGACTGAGAAAACCAATCTCAAAGAAGATTTTAATCTCCTTGTTGTGTCACAGGGGACCAGAGAGAGAATAATTTGGAAATAAATAAGCCTCTCTTACAGTATCTAGGAAGTCTAAGTTGGCCAAAAGTAGACCAATGCCATGTTGCTTAAATCACCACAAGCTACAGCAGACTTGCAGAATTTGTTGCTGGATATTTTTGTTTTCATTTTTTCAATTCTCCTAGAGCCGTTTATTCACATCTCTCTTTGGCACGCCTAGCTTTTTACCTTGTGGAACAGTTTCTGTTTTATTTTTGTTATATTCATTCATTCATTCATTCATTCATTCAATGAACTATAATAGAGTGCCTTCCTTACACCAGGCATTGTCCTACAGAGATAACAGGCAACAAAAGACAGTTTCTAACCCCAAGGAGGTTGCTGTCTTATCTCTTTCATCAGACTTTATAAATTCTTTGAGCTCAGCTTGTGCCTTCATAGCAAATTTCCCTCACAGTGGCTAGTGGATAGAAAGTACTCAACACATATTTGTCAAATGAAAGAATAAATAGATGGAAAAATAAATACATTAAAATTAAAGAATCTGTCCCCAAGATCCTGTATGGAGGCCTCCTGAGAAGTTCCCATCTGCTTTAGAAGTAAGAAATGGGTCCTCACACCTGTAATCTTAGCACTCTGGGAGGCCGAGGCGGGAGGATCCTTTGAGCTCAGGAAGTTCGAGACCAGCCTGAGCAAGAGAGAGACCCCATCTCTACTAAAAATAGAAAGAAATTAGCTGGACAACTAAAAACTATATATGTATATATATATATAGAAAAAATTAGCCGGGCATGGTGGCGCATGCCTGTAGTCCCAGCTACTCAGGAGGCTGAGGCAGGAGGATCGCTTGAGCCCAGGAGTTAGAGGTTGCTGTGAGCTAGGCTGATGCCACAGCACTCTAGCCCGGGCAACAGAGTGAGACTCAGTCTCAAAAAAAAAAGGAGAAGTAAGAAATGGATGGGCCTTGGTCTCACCAAAGCGAACAGCTCCAAAGTGGAAACCAGCACTTAAGTCAGACAGCCTTCTACCCTTTAGAATGAAACAAAAAGAAAGAAAAAGAAGTGGAAATATATATATTTTTTTAGAAAGCAAAACTCTTCACCCCATCCTGCAGACACTCCAGCACGTCTCCTCTGCAGCATTGCTCGTGGACATGGGCCACATCCAGGACCAGCTTCTGGATTTCAGTAAAATTAACTTTGGTAAATTTCTGACTCAGTTTAGTAATAGTTCTAAGGGAAAAAAAAAAGAAATTAGAAATCGCTCTTGGTCACCTATCAAAAGCAAAAGAATTTATATAGTATTAGAACAGTTGAAGCTTCAAAGAGAAAGAACTTAAGAGTTCTTATTGTTTATTTTTTATTTTTCTTTTTTCTACTCGTCAGCATTGATTCAGCACAAGTTCTTATTGTTTAAAAAGAAAAGAAAAAGTGTTTTAAGTCTTTTTAAGTCTTGTTGATTCCAGCCCTGCCTTTCTGTAAGCTGTAAGCTGTGACCTGGCCCCGTAGGCGGTATTGAAGTAATTGCCTTTTCCTAAAACCTTTCTTGAGCATTGAGCTAAATTCTATATTTTGTTATTCATCCCTGATGCTGAGCATTTAAGATCATTGTAGTGAGTGGATAGAAAAATTGAAAAGGATAAACAATTTAAAAATGGAAGATTTTGTGAGAATTATAGTCATTTTTCACCAGGGGAAAAAATACTTCTGAGAATCCAGGGAGGGGTACATATGTGCAAATGAATGAAACAAGAGTGGAACATGGAGCAGAACATTCCAGGCATGCCACCACGCCAAGACAATAGTGCAGCCAAAAGGAAAGTAAGACATAAAGATTCTGGTTGCTTCTGCATATTTCATTACATTTTTAGAGATATCTGCGTGAAACCAATGCTCCCTAGAGCAAATGGTGGCGCTGCTGCTACTGATGACATGGATTTTCTTTATAAATTTAGAGCATTTAGCTTTAATCAGTTATGGATAACAAATGACAAAGTCATTATAAAATACTATCTTAATTTCTTTTCTTTCTTTTTTTTTTTTTTACTAAGATAGTTTAAATAAAGTAGTTCACAAATTGAGCTGAAGGGTAGTTAAGACATAAATCTGACCTCTTCTAAGAAGAAATTTCAGTCACTCTGTGGAACTAATTCCATGACTAAAAACTTTAATCTACGTCTCTACTATGTACAATACATTTTAATGTGTCATTTAACAAACAAATAAATAAACTCTGAATGTATACACTTACTACTTTTCAATTAGCAGTTTAGATAGTTCCTATGCTAGAAATGTTTCATTATAAAATAGTTAAAGAGGCCGGGCGCGTTGGCTCACGCCTGTAATCCTAGCACTCTGGGAGGCTGAGGCGGGAGAATCACTCAAGGTCAGGAGTTCGAAACCAGCCTGACCAAGAGTAAGACCCCGTCTCTACTAAAAATAGAAAGAAATTAGCTGGATAACTAAAAATATATAGAAATAATTAGCCAAGCATGGTGGCGCATGCCTGTAGTCCCAGCTACTCAGGAGGCTGAGGCAGTAGGATCGCTTGAGCCCAGGAGTTTGAGGTTCCTGTGAGCTAGGCTGACGCCACGGCACTCTAGTCTGGGCAACAGAGTGAGACTCTGTCAAAAAAAATAAATAAAATAAAATAGTTAAAGAATACTTTAAACCAGTTATTTAATTTAAAACTTTCTTTTCTCTTGACATTAGATTCTAATATCGTTGCCTCAAGGGAATATTTTCATAGGAAGCAATAATTGATATAATGGGCTTTATAGCAAATTAGGAAGCACAAATAATATAAAGAATTTCTTGTTAAGGCAAAAGTTTTAATAGATGCTCACTGAAGGCTGGCCTCCTTGGTAGAGGAGCTAGAAAAATATGGTCTAATGATGAGGTATAATTTGATTGCAGGCCAAAACTTAAGTGTCTTAAAGAATAGGCAAATAATATAAATCTTAAAAGTAGTCTTTAAGCATTATTACAGCCAGGCTTTAGTAAGTGTTAAACAGAAGACTGATCTGTTAGTTTCCTTTCCATCGTAAGTGTTGATAATTCTAATCCTATTAACCCTCATCAAAGGATATTTCATTCTCTACAACAGCAACAATGAGAAAAATGAACCCAAATTGCAAAATGGTAGCTCTGTAGCTCACACCCTGGTCCCTAGATAGAGTTTAACCTTACATGGCTTGGAAGGTTCGGGATCCAAAATTCTTCATTACTGCACATGAATGTTGATTTAACAAGCTGCTTTCTCTTAATTCTTTTGTAATTGTTGCTGCCTAGATGCAGAAGAAACAGTGTATCATGAAAGCATGTATTTTTTTGATATGCTCTTAATAATTAGAAAAAAACTGGTATAGGTAAAATATGAAATATTAAATAAAGTATTTTTACTAAAATTTATAAATACCATACATTTAGCAGAACATTATTTACTCGTTTATTCTTTTAGGTTACTTTATATGCATCTATGGCAGACAGTTTATTAAAAGTACCTTAAAACAAAAACATTATAACTTTCCCATTGAGAATCACGAATGAACTATACTTTTACAAAGCTTTAAGACAAATTGATGGCTGCTAGTTTCTTAAATGTCTGTTTAGTTACAAAAAAATAAGATTGTGACATTAAGAATAGTCACAATTCTTAGGAAATTTTTGTGGTAGAACTTCTAGTGGCAAGTAGAATTGTTATTCTAGCTGTCACTTCTCCAAACCTAAGTGTCCTTATTTGTTGAATAGCAATAATACACCTGACATTTGTTCTAAGGACGAAACAGATAATGAATATAAAGCATTCATCATAATTCTCTTTCATTCACATTAGCATCTCTGCCTCTGTCTTTCCTTCTCCAGCCCAGCAGACTCACTTCTTTAATAATAAAATAATTGTTGGCCAAATAAGCAAACCAATACAAAAAGCCCCCAGCAAATCCAACTATTTTTCACACAAAGAATAGCAAACTGCTGCAATATGCTCCATCCTGAAAATGACACTCTCCGCAGAAAGCATATTTGCATTTCTAACTCTGGTTTTATTGAGTCATAGCAGGCTACAGTGCTGACTCGGATGTCCACACGAATAGGATACCTTTGTTTGGAAGCACTCGATGGCGTTTTCAGCTTTGCAGCAGAGTGGGATGATTTTGTCATAGCGAGCGGCCGAAGAAAGCACCGTAGGCGCGTACAGGAAAGGGTGCCTCCTTGCGATCTCATAGATGTATCTGCGAAGTGAAATGGCACTAGAAGATTTGCAAACACAGAATAACAAAACTACTACTGCTTGTAACTAAATCCTGGGGTCTGTAGAAAGATTCAGAGAACAACAAAGAAAAAAAAGCATTTGGCTTTTTCTTTACTGGGTTCCTAAGAGGAAAATGGTTATATTTTTTTCCACATGCTGTCAAAAATGTTCCTCACTCAAGATCCTTAGGAAAAAAATATCTGACAGATAATAACCAGATTCGATTATGAGAACAAACTAGGCAGACATGCTGACTGTGATTCTTATTAAAGTGTCCTATTCAATAAGCCGGCTCATGTGTTTCAGAGATCAGCAAGGCCAGATTTCTGGTAAGGAAAGCAGAAAGGTGGTCTCTTTTTTCCCTTGTCAGTGCAGAATAGAGGTAACCACCCAGACAGTCACGACAGCAGAGGGGTGACCAAGGCAGGCTCTCTATGTCTCTGGTTTAGTCAGTCACGCAGAAGACGGAAGAGTTAGATACAGCCTTCCCCGTCAGAGAACTTGTGTTCAAATGTACTCTCAGGGCGCCCTCAACCAGTTGTCTAAGCTTCAATATCTTTAGCAACAAAATGGGAATAAGAAGAATGAAGAGGAAGTGGACCAGGAGACTTCAAAGGTTGTTTGTGAGCATTAGCCAAGCAGACATGTTCCTACCAGATCCTAAGTGCTCAATAAAACTTTGCCACATTTAGAAATCTCAGTGATGCCTAGATCTCTAACAGTTTTATTTCCAGGCAATTTGGTGAACACAAAGCACCAATATATGGCTCTGGAAAGAATCATTTTGTACAGCATTAGTATATTCTTGGGACAAGGTAAAATCGAGAGATTAGAAGGGGGAAAAAACAAGATTTATCTCAAGAGAGTAAAGGAACCTCTGATGGGTCTGTTGTGTGGTCTGGTCCACTCTGGCATGTTGTGGAAATAAAGTTACACTTACAGTTGCTCCTTAATCACCGCACACGGGACTCAGCACGTATAACGGCAAACATCATTTATACTTCTCCATGTGGACAGTGTATCTGTGAATTGCAGAGGCACCAACTGCTCTCTTTCTGGGGCTTTCATCTACTTTAAACTGGATCCCTACCTGTTCATGAACGTGTCCCTGTCTTCTTCATATGCTTTACAGCTCGTGACAGGTTCTGGAACTTGGAAGGCTGGAATGGATGCTGGAGCGGCCTTCTTGTGTGCAAGGAAACAGTTAAGTCTTTCCTCTTCACTTTGGCTGCAGCAGTGTGCAAGTCCATACTTCTCAGGAATTTCTTTCTCATGACAAATTTCTTCCAGAAAGACAGATATCTATAAGAAAAACTTGATTTTTAATGAAAGACAACTAACTTTGCTTAAAAATTCTGCAAAACACATGAAAAGTTTTCTAATATCCAAAGTCAAAACTATAGATTAAGAAAAATTCCATTCTATAAAAAAGACATCTGCACTCGAATGTTTATAGAAGCACAGTTCACAATTGCAAAGATGTGGAAACAACCCAAGCGCCCATCAATACATGAGTGGATTAATAAAATGTGGTATATGTATACCATGGAGTTCTACTCAGCTGCAAAAAACAATGGTGATCTAGCACGTCTTGTATTATCCTGGATAGAGCTGGAGCCCATTCTACTAAAGTGAAGTATCCCAAGAATGAAAAAACAAGTACCACATGTACTCACCATCAAATTGGTTTTAACTGATCAACACTTAAGCGCACCTATAGTAGTAACATTCATCAGGTGTCAGGCAGATGGGAGGGGGGAAGATGGGTTGGGTATATTTACACCTAATAAGTGCAGTGCACACCATCTGGGGGATGGACACTCTTGAAGCTCTGACTTGGGTGGGGCAAAGGAAATATACATAACCTAAACATTTGCACCCCCATAATATGCTGAAAGAAAAAAAAAGAAAGAAAGAAAAATTCCTGTACAAATTCCAATGTATTTAGTTTCAGCCTGATGAGATAGATTTCTTTGCTGCCTTATGGGAAATGAAATTTATTCTCCAACCTTGAGTAATACACATGACTATGAGACAAAATTATTTTATTTTAGAAGGAAAAAAATCCATACAATATTTTGTCTCTCTCCTTCAATTTTGAATTATTTCATTTTTCCCTTTTATGTTATCAAAATTTGGCCTAGGATACATAAGATTTCCTTTTTCATTTAAACTATGTTTCAGAGGTGGACACTCATTTTGTTTGACATTCTTATGACAAAACAATGATCTAAAATTAGATATTATTTTCAGTTAAAAACAAAAATGATTTTGAAACGTAATAATGATTGGATTTTGAACTGGAAAAAATGATTTTTAAAAGAAACACGTCTCATTGGTCTTTATTACAGATTTAGCTGAAGTGTTTTAAAATGCACATGCTTCCTTCTTTGGTGACTTAATTTAATCAAAATCAGATAACACCAATATTGCAAAGAAAGCCTCTGAAGAATATGTGTCTTTCATTCATCTCAGGAAATGTTTATTTAGCTTTTACAATGGCTACAGTAATATTTAGAGAATCCTGGAAAGCTTACATGAGACCTCCAATTCCCAACCCACATTTAAAAAAATGCCTGTAAGTTTACAACGATAAATCGGCAATCTGTAACATGACCTTTAACCTCTAATTGGATGTACAGTTGTAACAGGAAATGTATTTTGCATTTTTATACATATTTTTACAAGATTGTCAGGACAAGCCAAAAGCAGAGATGCAAAAGAAGGATTTTTTACCAAATCATGAATTTCAGAGTTGGAAAATACTTTATCTTTAAAAAGGTATCTCCTCTGTAATATTCCAGGCACATTGTCTTTTGGCTACTTCATCAACCCCTCTGAGACAGAGGATTCTCTGGGCAGGTTGTTTCATAACTGGATAGCTCTAGCCAGTATAGAGATTTTTTCTATATTTACATAAAATAAATAATAATAATTACTATTTATTGAGCTCCAACATTGGGACACCCTTATATTAAAAAAGGTATCCAATGTTTATCTAAAATTCAGATTGAGCTGGACATCATGTTTTGTTATTGTTTGTTTGCTAAATCTGGCTACACACCTCGCATCCACTATTGCACAGAGTGTAGTGTAATGAAGCTGCTAAGGATGCTAATCTCGGATCCAGGTGGCCTAGTTGAGATTCTGGTTCTGCCATTTGGTATGCCCCTTAAGAAAGTTACTTAACCTCTCTGTGCCTCAGCTATTATTATCCCTTATTTAATAGATAAGAAAGCTAAAGCTCAAAGAAATTAGGTAATGTGCCCATGGTCACCCACATAATCTTATTTCAGAGCCTTAGCTCTTAGTCACCATGCTTATATTGTCTCTTTACGATAGCCGCCCGTTGTTCTCTTTTCCCCTCTTCAGCAATTCAGAATTAATCTAATTTATCTTTCATACAACAGCTCTTCAAATATTTAAATGCATTTCTCATGTCATCCCTGTATCTTCTGTTATGCATGCTAAATTTTGGTCAAATATCACATTGCTTTTTTTTAACCATTCATTCACCTGGTTTTCGAAACACCCTGCAGGCCGCTCAGCGGGCTTCTCAATTACAGTCAATACATCCTTCACCATCTTGCTTACTTCCTTGTAAGTGGCTTCTTGAACAAACTGGGCAAAAAATATGGTAGCTCTGAAACAAAAATTCACATGAATGGTTAAGAAACAGAAATATCAAGCTTATTTTTCTCAAATGAAGTTTTTGGGTTTCGTTTTGTTTTCTATTTATGGTATGACCTGTTTAGAAAGGGTAACCTTTACTAAAAAATTTATATAAAATTTAGCCATTCAGGAAGAAATTTTTATTGTTTTCATCTCCCATATATGTGCATATATATGTTAAAAGTCAAAATAGGTGGATTTCCCATAAAAGTGGTTCTTCCTTTTGTGATCACCCATCAACAGCAATGCACCCATAATTAAGGATGTCTATATTCTTTACAGTTTCTTTTAAATTTAAATAAAAACTTGATCATTAGACCTCTCTGACCATGTCTACTCCCAGCATGATCAAGGTCCGATCCAAGACCACAATGCTCATGGATTAATTCAAAGCAAGTCTTGTGTAAGCAGTAGCAGCAACACACAACTTTAAACTCCTTATTAGAAATTTCAGAAATGTGGAATGGAAAGACAGTATTCAAGAGAACAACATACTTTCCACAAATAACAGAAAATAGAGTGTTTCACCTTTTATGATTTGCTACCAAGATCTAAACAGCATGCAGAATAAAGAACATTGTAATAAAAAAAAAGAACATTGTAATATCATCCTACTGATATTGGTGAGAAAAATTCCTGAATTCATACACCTTTTCACTGATAAGACACTAATCTTCAGTTTCTTAAATCTGATGTGGTTTGTTCCACAGAGTTTCAAGAAATCTAGAGATTAATACCTAAGGCGTTGGCCAACAGTTCAACCTCTTCATTATCAATTTAATATTCAGTATCGGGCCAGGCGCAGTGGCTCAAGCCTGTAATCCTAGCACTCTGGGAGGCCGAGGCTGGTGGATCGTTTGAGCTCAGGAGTTCGAGACCAGCTGAGCAAGAGCAAGAACCCATCTCTACTAAAAATAGAAAGAAATTAATTGGCCAACTAAAAATATATAGAAAAAATTATCCGGGCATGGTGGTACATGCCTGTAGTCCCAGCTACTCGGGAGGCTGAGGCAGGAGGATCGCTTGAGCCCAGGAGTTTGAAGTTGCTGTGAGCTAGGCTGATGCCACGGCACTCTAGCCTGGGCAACAGAGTGAGACTCTCTCTCTCTCTCTCAAAAAAAAAAAAATATTCATTATCAGCAACTTTTCTTGAAATTGTCCAATTTGCTTTCGTACTTTTAAAAATTATAGAGCTACCCCATTTCATTTAATCACTTACTAAAGTTATCATTGCTTTGTGTATTTAAAGTGCATTTATACAACAAAACTTACAAGTCAGCCAAGTTCATATCTGCAGTGCATTGGGAAGAATCCAATATGGAAGCTGGAAGGCAAAATAAACTTCATGAATAATGATGTTTTCAACTACAACCAGGAAAGTAATCAAGGTTACAAACAAATATTTTCATACAATTTTAGAACCAAGAAGGCATTAGGGATCACCTATCTAAACATCTTAATGTTATACTTAAGAAAACTAGGAAACTAAGGAATGAAGTTAACAGGCATAACTGGCACTAAAATCCAGGTTTTGTCTTCCAGTTGTGGGTTTTTTCCCCTGTAATGTGATGCTGTAATTGGCCTGAAAATAAAATGGTTAAAAATATATTTCAATCATCCTTTTGAACATAATTATAGTACAATTTGCCATTCATATCCCAATCACAGTGCTGCTTCTTCAGACAGTCAAATGATGACACATTTTTCTGAATTAAGAATAAAGACATTACTTATTTTACCAGTCTGCAGGCATTTTATACATGAAGGAGCCAGGGTTATGGCCTGGTGTGTGTGTGTGCATAATTTTTTTCAAAGAGAATACATATCAATTAAATAATATACAAAAAAAGTAGTTCAACATGGAACACACCAATCATCCAGTGATCATGTTAGGCACTGCTGTGATTGTTACTCTCTTGCAAAGTTACAAGTTTATCTTTTATCTAAATGTATCCACGTGTTAAATATTTTTCTTCTGTGCAGAACAGTAAATATGACAAATAAATCAAGACAAATGGATGCATGCAAATTTAAGAATTTTAAGAATTTTGATATAGAGAGAAAAGACAAAAAGAGAAACACAAAATATCTCACCTATTCCATATGCATTTCTATGCAGTGTTCTGGATTCAGCGAAACTTAGTAGGAAAATTAAAAAAATTGATTCCACCCACTTCATGGTTACTAGTTATTTCGTTGTTAGCACTGGTGGGAGAAGAATATTGAATATGGTGCTGAAATTCTTTTATACTTTTTTCAGGCAATGCCTGTTAACCAGTAACTGTTTGCTGGTATATCTGTTACTTTACAATATTTCCTTAGGTTGAAGATGGGACAATTTGCCAATAATTAACAGCATAGGGGTTATTTGTATCTTATGTTCAAGGACACAGACCTCTTTTGGGTGGAAAAAAGGGAAAAATCTTGCAAATTCATTCCATTTTGCAAGTACATTAAATATATTCTTTGCAAACTACAGAATATTCAAAGAGATAATCTGTCCCTAAATTGCAGAATAATTAATTCATTTCAAATTAACAAGTTAATGAGGCCACAAACAAAAGACGCCAGCGTTGGTATGCAATTGGACTAAATAAACACATTAATTCTTTAAAACTATTAATTGAATGTCTACTGTATGCCTGGCACTGCACACATTATCTGACCCATTCAGACTCTTCATTAAAGAATACATTGCTTGATTATGTTGTTATCATTTAGCTCAAAAATACTTTTCATCTGTATGACATATTTGTATGTCAATAAGGTATATTTTTAAAAATAGATTACACTACTATTTACTAGGGTACACACTTAAATAAAAGTTTATCATCAGTAGCACTTCTAGCAGATAATAAATATTTATCATAACATGAACAAGGTCTTAAATGTTAGTCAAGTAAAACTTCCATTTATTTGCTAGTTTTTGTTCATTTTCTGCTACATGTGGCTACCTTAGGTTTTGTCTCCTTAGGAACGCACTAACAGGAACAGGTCTTCCTGAAAGTTCTCTCTAGGGAGAGGTGGCACTGACCTTGTCTACCTATTTAGATTCTAGGATCGTATATATGAGACATAGCTCTCTCACTATCCCTGAAAAGGGCTTTCACTCTAATATATGAAAACAAAAGCATTAGTTATTAAGAAATAACTGAAAAGCAATAGTCATCAAGCATTAGTTACAAAGAACTGAAATATAGTTTTAGGAATCAAACCATATACAGCTTAGCTAAACACAAGCAAAATATCCCAAAGCCTTTCACAATATCTGGTTCACAGTCAGGAGTCCATAACATTTGCCAAATGAATGATAAATGTACTCATTCAAAAATAAGAGTTTAAGGTAGAGAAAGAGGTTGCATTTGGCAAATACCAGATTCTATAAGCTCTGAAATCTTTGTAACTTCACAAACCACATTTCAGGTTTTATGCTTATATATATATAATCTGCAAGACTGGGCAATCTAATCTCATCGTTTCATCAAAATATTAAAGGGGACATCTGTAAAAATGCCTGCTAAATACTAAACCTCTATTAAATTATGACTATTTTAATATTATAAACATGCGTATAAATAGACACAACTGCAAATAGTATGTACATATCAAGCTAGATGTGGGTTGTGTCGGCACCACTTCATCAGGATGCTGATGAGACAACGACAAGAGTAACAGCCTCACTGTCAGTCCAGGTGTTATTTGGATATTTTCTCTATATTGTGCTATTTTTGTGTCATCCTTTTATCTCCATCCGTATTCTACCTTACTGAGCAGATGTCTTCTATTCATGTCATATGATCAAGCAAGCCATTAGTGCAGTGTTAAACGTGTGGATTTGGGGACTACGTTTGAATTTTTGCCCTGTCACTTATTATTAATAGTTACAAGATTTGGGGTAAGTAATTCAATTCATCTGGGCTTTATTTTCATCTATAAAATGATGATAAGTATAGTACCCCTTCGTGGTTAAATGAGGATTAAGTAAATCCATGAGCATAAATGGCTCAGAACGGGGCCCTGCACAAAGTAGCGCTTGATAAGAGGGAGTTTTATTTATTCATTCAGCAAAAGCATTGAGTCTGCACACCAGGCACTGTTCTTTGATAGGAATAATCAGCAACAAGAAACAGGCACCAAAGTGCTCTGGCTAAGCTTACCGTCTAATAGGAGAAACAGTCACATCAGCAATCACAACACGGTACAATGCGTGCTGTGATAAGTAGAATGAAAAGAGCAACATCTGAATTCTTTGGAGGGTTTAGGTAAGACTTCCTGGAAGAAGTAACATTTTAGTGAAGACCTGAAGGAAAATTAGAGGTGAGCCAAATAAAGAGGGAGGGAAGAGTGTTCCAGGCAGATGTAGAAGGCAGTGGAAAGGCCAAGTGGGAAGGGAGAACAAGGCATACTTAGGGAATGAGAAGAAATGCAATTCAGCGAAGCACAGAGTTTAATGATAGAACTTACAACCTATAGGGAATTTCTGGCAAGGATGGTAGGGGCCACATCTCAAAGACCTTTTACATCAATTTTATACCTCCTCCCAGAGCAATGGTAGACTACAGAAGGGAGCTAATAAAAATCCTATTTATATTTTGAAACTGTCTCTCTTGTTACAAAAGGGGACAAGGCTGTGATAAGGAGACCAGCTAGGAAGTTTGTGCAATAACACTGTCAAGTAAGTGGCCAGATGACAGCAGTGCTCGTGGGAAATGAGAGCTATGGATGAAGTTAAGTGGTATGAATGACATAAAATCAAAAGGACTTCGTAACTGAAGACGTGTTCGGTTTTAGATCTATTGAGCTTCAGATAAAGTGACCAGTTTACCCAAACAGTCCTGGTTCTATGCATGTTTACTTAGTGTAATTATTAATCAGGCCCCCTTTCCACTCTCAGAAACATTCTAGGCAGAACGGCTGGATTGCAGGATGAAGTGTCTTTAAGCCATCCAAGGGGAGAGGTTGAAGGGCATTTGAATACTGCTTCTTGTCCTCCGGAACAAGATTGAGGTTGGAGATGGAGATTTGGGATTCATTCACTTGTAGAGGGTTACTGTAGCCATGAGGGGGTTGAGAAACAGAGATAGTAGAAAAAGCAAAACCTTGAAGAACACCAGATTTTACAAGACAAGCAATAAAGAGGAGCTTTGAACCAGAGTTTGTATGCCAACAGCAAACAATCCTCAGCCTATGTCATTGCTTAAAGTTTAGTCCAAAGTACAGAGTTCACCGCAAAAGCTTTTCCATTGCTCTGATTTTGATTCTGTTTACTTTTTCATAAATTTGGGAAGCTGCTCAGAAACAACCTGAAGTGATAAACTGGACTTTTGGTATCAGAAAGATTCAAATCTAATCTAATTCTAATCTAATTCTCATATGGCCAATTATTAGCCATATGACATTAGACAAATAATTTAATCTCTCTGATTCTTAACTTTCTCACTTATATCATGAAAATGATATTTCCCCTGAAGTTTATTTTGATGTATAGATGGAATAATGTATTTTAAATGACTGCTGTCTACTGAAATTAAAAAAGATGACAGTAATTATTATTATTAGCATGGCATTAGTGTTAAATATTAGATATATTCTCTTTTTCAGAGCAGTTGAGCTGTACATGTGGGTTGCTAAAAAATGCCTTTGCTTCCCTCACGCTGAGATTTCTGAGATTCTTTTCATTTTTTGTTTGTTGGTTTAAGTGGTTGGTTGTTCGAAAGTGTCTTTTAATCTCTACTGCCCTTCCCATCAATGCTTGTAACGATTGTACTCAATCTTTAAAGTCTATATCAAATAATTTTCCATGAATATATTTCTGATTACTCCCTAACTAAAGAAGAGCCCTCTCACCTTTGACAATTTATAACACCCTTTAGATTGTTTGCTCATGGAACTTCTTGTTTGATGTTTTATCAGTCATTTGTAAGCTATGCAATTATTCCTAGATAGTTAACTTCTTTTTTTTTCTTTCAGAATTTTATGGGAGTACACACATTTTGGTTACATAATTTGCTTTTGTACAGTTTGAGTCAAAGTTATAAGTGTGCCCTTCACCCAGTTAATGTGCATTGTACCCGTTAGGTGTGAATTTACCCAACTCCTCCTCCCCTCTCCCACTTGATTTCCCTTGAGTTCTACTTCCATATGTGCACGTAAGTATTGATCAATTAGTTCTAATTTAGTATTAACTACATGTGGTGGGGTTTTTTCCCATTCCTGTGATACTTCACTAAGATGAATGGCCTCCAATTCCATCCAGGTTATTACAAGAGATATTAGATCACTGTTTTCTTTTATGGCTGAGTAGTTCTCCATAGTATACATATACCATGTTTTACTAATCCACTCATGTATTGGTGGACATTTGGGTTGATTTCACATCTTTGCAATTGTGAATTGTGCTGCTATAAGCATTCCAGTGCACGTGTCTTTTTTATAAAATACCTTTTTTTTCCTTTGAGTAAATACCTAGTAGTGGGATTGCTGGATCAAATCGATCTACTTTTAGTTCTTTGAAGTATCTCCATACTACTTTCCATAGAGGTTGTACTAGTTTGCAGCCCAACAACAGTGTATAAGTGTTCCTTTCTCTCCACATCTTCACCATCATCTATTGTTTGGGGACTTTTTGATAAAAGCCATTCTCACTGCAGTTAGTTGATATGTCATTGTGTTTTTGATTTGCATTTCCTTGATGATTAGTGATGTTGAGCATTGTTTCATCTGTTTGTTGACCGTTAGTCTATCTTCTTTTGAAAAAGTTTCTGTTCATGTCCTTTGCCCACTTTTTAATGGGGTTGTTTGATTTTTTTCTTGCTGATTTGCTTGAGTTCTTTGTAGATTCTGGTTATCAGTCCTTTATCAGATGTGTAGCATGCGAATATTTTCTCCCATTCTATAGGTTGTCTATTTGCTCTACTGATTGTGTCCTTGGCTGTGCAGAAGCTTTTTAATTTCATCAGGTCCCATTTATTTTTTTTTTGTTGCTGTGTTAATTTCTCACATTTAAAGACTCATCTTTGTGATTTCTATGGTGCCTAGCACAACATCTGGCACAGAGCATAACCTTTATAAAGAGAAATTGGAGGAAACTGAATCAGACAGTTGTAGTCGAGATTTTTACACTAATTTAATTGTCTTCACTCATTTGTTGACACAAGTGAATGACATATTTCTAATACTGTTCTCACCACACATCATTACTGAAATGTTTACATTTATGTTTTCTCAAATATTCAGGGCCCAGAGAGCCCA
>CAUYPO010095970.1:0-18701 GCA_963574435.1 Cheirogaleus major
GAGCCCAGGAGTTTGAGGTTGCTGTGAGCTAGGCTGACGCCATGGCATTCTAGCCTGGGCAACAGAGTGAGACTCTGTCTCGAAAAAAAAATTACAGAACAAAAAAATTTGTTTCTTTAATTCTAAAGCTAATAAACATAATTATTTAATTTTCAAAGGGGTTATGCTCCATTCCCTGGGGACCTCGAGCCTGTTCCTGGGAATGCAGTTGAAGGCTTTCTTCCAGCCCTGCTGCGGCTTGGCTTGGTTGGACAAAAACGGTGATCTGAGAACAGAGCTGGACGTTTGTGTTTGGAGGGACTCCGGGAGCTTTATTTATAGAGGACACTCTGTCCCCGGGCCAGAACTGCTCCCTCACTCCAGCATCTGCTGTATGGACTTAGCTGCCAGAGAGGCTGCCTCGACCCACCCTGCCCTCAAACCCTGGGTCACAGTGCTCAGTGTCTGCCGCGATCACGACAGCCTTTGGTGCCGTACTCCTCCCTTAGGGGCTGCTTCTGGTTCTGAGCCCAGAAGCGAAGCTCAACTTTTACCATAGCCAATACCCAGTAGGCTACACTTGCTGTTTGGGGTGATGAAAAAGTTTTGGAAGTAAATAGTGGTGGAAATAAATGCTACAAATTTTCACAATATGAACAAATTCTGGGTATCTGAGGTGCAGCATGCATGGTAAGGGAGGTGTTCGTTAATGTGATCATGCTAATCATTATACACAGCATGTGTATATCAAATCATCACCCTGTACACATTGAATATATACAATCTTATTTGTCAATGAAACATTTTAAAAAAGAATAGTGATAATTGTGCAACATTGTGAGTATAACTGAATGCAATGAATGCCACTAAATTGTACGCTTAAAAATGGTTAAGATGGTAAATTTTATGTTATATAGGTTTTACCATAATTTTTTATAAGTAAAAAAAAAAAAAAACCCAGGATGAAAGGACTAAAGGGAGAGAGGATTTCATGAAATAACCTAGGACTGGCCACCACCACGATAGGAGACCTGGCTTTAGGCCTGTTCTGCTCCTTATTTGGGTCCAATTCCTTTGAGGCTCGGCCTCATCTTCTGCAAAATGGCCTGATACCATGGTGCCCTCACAGGGTGGTCATGAAGCTCAACTATGATCAAACGTGTGAACCTCTTTTGTAAAACATTCAAAACTTGTTTTAGTTTTTTGTTGTTGTTGTTTTGCAGTGGTGCAATCATAGCTCACTGCAACCTCAGACCCCTGGGCTCAATTGATCCTCCCATCTCAGACTCCCAAATAGCTAGGACTACAGGCCATATCCGGCTAATTTTCCTTATTTTTTCAGAGATGGGGTCTTGCTATGTTGCCCACGCTGGTCTCAAACTCCTGGCCTCAAGTGATCCTCCTGCCTCTCAGCCTCCCAAAGTGCTGAGATTACACGAGTGAGCCACTGCACCTGGCCTCAATAATTAATTACCATTATCACCCCATCACCACCAAAAAAAAAAAAAAAAAAGATAGAAGAAAAGAAAGGAACAAACCCATCATAATCAAAATACCAGAGTACCATTCTTTTGATCTTGGGATGCCTGAAATTCCACCTTGAGGATTAGATTACTGTTAAATGGAAACCTCCAGAAATAAGAAAGGGAAAGGGGGAAACTAAAGGAACCTCTCAAGCTCTGGCTTCTCTCCATAAATGAGTTGCTGTATTTTCTCTTAGGTTGGCTTTTGTGGGACTCCCAGGGAGGAGACAGTGAGACTCAAGGTGTCAGAAGGGAGCAGCTTAGAGGAGCAAAGGAGCAGAAACAGGAAGGCTGGGACACCAAAGAGCCACCCCAACATCACAATCTGCCCCAGCATTAGGCAGAGGAGAAATGCCCTTGGCGTGTCCCCTCTCCCCTGATCCCCGCCTTAGGTTGCCTTTCCCATCTTTCTCCTGGGAGATTTATTTCTGTCTCTTTTTTCATCTAAAGCAACGGAAATGAATCATCTTTCAGCTTGTTTAGTAAACAGCCCCATGGCCCCTGACCCCAGCTGTCCCACTGCTTCCTCTGTGGCTGCTCCAGAGTGAGGCCTCACCCCCTCACAAGCAAGAGCCCTCAGGGCTGGTTATTCTTGGGAATGTTCTGCCCACTCCCCTGCCCCCTGCAGTCCTGGCAGCTTGACCTCCTCCACCCTGGGGAGGATGGGAAATAACACACAGCATTCCAAATAGTAGGAGAAGCAAGGGAACCACTGTGTTTTGAGGGCTTTGTGTGCCATCTCAACAACCCTGTTAGTGGATCTCACAATCCTCCTTTTACAGATGAGGAGTTCAAGGCTCAAAGAAGTGAAGGAATTTGCCCAAAGACAAACAGGTGGTCAGTGATGGAGCCAACACTTAAAGCCTGAATTTCTGGATTCTGGGATTCATTCCGTTATATCATGTGGTCCCGTGCCTGTGTGTTGAAAGGGGGTGTGGACAGGTCAGCTAGAATATCCGCTGCAATTTATCAGGATGGAAACCCGTTGTCTGTGTGCATTAAGCACGTGCATATGATAGATGGGTGTTTACCTGCAAAGGAGAGAGCAAGGATGCACAGCATACATTTTACCAGGAGCTTCAGGCGTTACCGAGGACGATGTCAAGAGTGACAAGGCTCCAGAACAGGGGAAAGGGATTAATGAAATGCCCAAATTCAAGACCACCTATGCCCTGCCGTCACCTCATGGTGATGGAACTTCACAGATCAATGTGCCCAGCTGTGTCCACCTCCGTGAAACCACACTTCCTGGTGAACACAACCATGCAAGTATTTATCGGACTTCTAAAAATGCGCGGGTGCTATTTCTAGGAGATATGAAATATACAGAAATAAAACTGCTGAGGTCAAAATTTCTAGTGTGGTCATATGTTTGGTAGCAAGGGGTGAAATGAACACAAGTGTATAAATAACTGAGATGCAAGAAAATGCTCAAGCTCTTTTGCTATGACAGTGGGTCTGGTTGTCATCGGTGGGGGATGTATCTTGCTCTGTAAACTTGTATCTTGCTCTTGCTCTATAATCCTGTCTTTGTCTCCTCAATAAACTTCATTTTCTTACTTAAAAAAAAAAAGTACTCAGGACCACAGCCGGGTGTGGTGGCTCATGCCTGTAATGCCAGCACTTTGGGAGGCAGAGGTGAGAGGATAGCTTGAGGTCAGCCTGGGCAACACAGTGAGACCCCCCATCTCTACAAACAAATAAGAAAAATTAGCTGAGTGTGGTGGCACACAGTTCCTGTAGTCTCAGCTACTCGGGAGGCTCAGCCAGGAGGATCACTTGAACTCAGGAGTTCAAGGCTGCAGGGAGCTATGAATCCCATCACTGTACTCCAGCCTGGGTGACAAAGCTAGACACCGCCTAAAAAAGAAAAGAAAAGAAAAGAAAAAGTGTGCTGAAGGCCAAAAGAAGTGGACAGATCCTATAACAGTGCCCTAGGAGGACCAGAGGGTGTCGAGATTGCTCGAGACTGGGTATCAAGGAGGGCTTCCTGAGGAGGCGGCATTGCAAATAGCTATGTCTCTCAGGAGATGTACGATCCTACATCAGCAGAACGCTTTAGCAGAAGTTAGATTCTGTTTAATTTTCCAAGGAGCCCTGAGATGCAGACATATGCCCTTGTTCCTCTTTTACAGAGGTGGAAACTGAGGCCCAGAGAGGTTGAATAGGTTGTCCCTGGTCTCGCAGCGAGCAAGTGGCGGGCCAGGATTTTTGATCTCGGGCCAGTCTGCCCAACCCCAAGTCCCGGGCTCCTGTCCCTCCCCGCGGGTCGGCGGAGCTCAGGGCCGGCCTGGGTTGGCCGAGGGAGGGGCGGAACGGCCCGGAGAGGCGGGGCTGGGCGCCGCCGGCTGGGTCCCTGTCCCGCTGCCCTGCCGAGCGCAAGGGCCATGGGCGGCCGCGGGTCTGGGGGCTGCAGGGCTGAGCCCCGCTGAGCCCCGCCGAGCCCGCCGAGCGGGCCATGGGCGACAGCGAGCGCAACAAGAAGCGGCTGCTGGAGCTGCTGCGGGCGGCGGGCACCGGCAACGCGCACTGCGCCGACTGCGGCGCGGCGGGTAAGGGCGCGGCGGCGCGAGCAGCCCGGGACCCCCAGCCGGACCCCCCGGGCCGCCAGACTCCTCCCTCCCACCGCGCGGAGTCCCGCCCCGGCCCCGCGGGACCCGGACGTGACCCTCACGGCGCCTTCGGGCCGGGACCCTCTGTCGCCCAGACCGCGAACCTCCGCCCGGGCCCAGACTGTCCCCTGGGCATCGGCAGCCCGCCCACCGAAGCCGGGCCCGGCCTCCCCGCTCTGGAGCAGACGCGGCTCTTCCCGTGTCCTTGGACCCCGACGCTAGACCCCACAGCCGGGAGCCCCGACGGTCCTGCTCCCGGGGCCCGGGGTCTTGGTGTCTTCCCAGGCGCGCCCCACGCCCGCGGACACAGACATCCCACGCACGAGGGACCCCAGACCTCGGACCCAGGCCCCCTGACCGTCCGGCGCCCCCTGCCTGGCCCCGGACGCCCAAGGTCCTCCCCCAGCTCCCACGGCACAGCGCTGCGACCCCGCGGACGCCCAGGGGCCCTGACTCAGACCTCCCCACCTGCGGGTCCCGCCCTCCCCGTCCTCCTCTCGGTTCCCCTGAGTCCTGGAACTTCCACGTCGCGCCGCCTCAGACTCTCGCCTCCAGCTCCTGGACTCGCTCCGAGAGCTTCACCCTGGTCGTCACCGAGCCACAAGTCCCCCGCTGGGAGCCTAGTCACCCCTAGGCGGGGAGACCGAGAGAGAAAGGGTTCCAGGCGTGGGCAGAGCTGGCCACGGCCCCCAGAATCCTGTCGGGCCCTGCCTGTCCCTGCACCCCTAGCCCGGACTTGGTTTCCTCGCCTTACTCTCGGCTCAGCTCCCCTCCTGCCCTCTTGCCCCGCAGATCCCGACTGGGCCTCTTACAAGCTGGGCATCTTCATCTGCCTCAACTGCTCCGGCGTCCACCGCAACTTCCCGGACATCAGCAAAGTTAAATCCGTGAGACTTGACTTCTGGGATGACAGTATCGTGGAGGTACAAAGGCGTGTGTGTGGAGAGCCCTGGAACGCGGAGCCGGGGGAGGGAGGTGGTGGGCCGGACGCTCCCATTCTACAGAGGAGGAAACTGAGGCCCAGAGTGGGGCAATTCTTCTAGCAAAAGGGAACAGAACCTCTTACAGGGCGGCTTAGACAGTGGCCCTGAGTTCAAATTCTGGCTCTATCACTTGCTTACTCGCAAGCCGTGAGGGCCTTGAGCTGGGTACTTAAATCCCAGCTGCGAACCCTCAGTTTCCACATCTGGATTGCAGGGAAGCCACCACCCTTTCACAGGGCTGCTGTGAGGATTCAGCGTAGGCTCCAAGCACAAAGCGGTCAATTAACAGTTGCTGTTGTCATTAGTGGAAGTCCTGGAACAGGGGAGGGAAATGTCCTACCTCATGGTCTGTGGTCCTGCTCCCCTCCCCCAGCCAGGAGGAGAACCACTTTGCTCTCCTCAGGGGAAACCAGCAAATCAGCACATGCACCTGAAGGGGTTTTATTTGTGCCTTGTGCCCTGTTATATTTTCTTCCCTTGTTCCAGGTGAGGTCCCACAGGTCACTTAGTGAATAAATGGCAGAGTCAGGATTTGAACTCTGCTCTGTTGGGTCCAAAGCTGGTGTGAATCCTGCGACACAGCCCAGCAGGCCCTACAGGGGAGGAGGGTGGGGTTCACTCTGCCCAAGGGATGTGAATGAATAACCTGGTGCTTCTTCCCATTCCTGCCCTCGCCCCAGATAGGCCGCTGCTGCCAAGGCCACTGTTGGCACATCAGCCTCTAGGTCTCTTGGGTGCCAAGGGGCCCCACTAATCATCCGGACCTGTGTGCTCTGTGGGGCCAGCACCCGCTTCTCCCTTCCTCCAGCTACACCGGTCTCCTGCAGACTTTCAGGGCTGCGGGGGGTCCTGGCCGTCTGTGGAGAGACTTGGAGAAAGAACATGAGCTTTGGAGTCAGCTTTGATCTGGGTTCAAATCTCAGCTTTCCAGTTATAGCTGTGTTTCCTTAGGCAAGTCACCTAACCTCTCTGAGCCTCAGTTTTCTCATCTCTCAAATGAGAATCGTGCTGTTTAATAGTTGAGGATCCAATGTGAGGACTGTCAAGTGCAGTGCCCATGTGAGAAGCAGTTATTACCGCCCTCCTTGCCCCAGGCTGGGGCTCCCCAGCAGTGTGGACAGACAAGCCCCGGGGACATCTCCTCCTTGGGGGCAGTTTCTCACTGACTCAGCCTAGGAGTCAGGGAGACCAACAGCCTTCTGGGTAGACCATAGTTTCATTTCACATTTTTTCGAGTTCTAATATTACTTCGAGTCACTCTTGTCTTGCAGTTTATGATCCGCAACGGGAACCTCCGTGTAAAGGCCAAGTTTGAAGCCAGAGTTCCAGCTTTCTACTACATCCCCCAGGCCGACGACTGCCTGTGAGTGGTGACTCCTTAGGGACGGGGTGAGGGGACTTCCTGGTTCCTCGTTCCCCAGCGCTGCCTGTCTCTGGTGCCTTTGTCTATGGTGGTCTCTTCTATGGAAGAGAAAGATCCAGGACAGCCTTCGGTACCAGCATGGAGAGCACAGAGGAGACCTGGGTTAAGCCTCTTTCTACTGAGTGTGTCACTTCCCTCTCTGGGCCTCAGTTTCCACAGCTGTGACATGGGGGATTTTCTCTATGATCTATGCCTCTGCCTCTGACGTTCTTGTAGCCTTCAGATAGAGGAGAGAAATGCTGGTATTTTAATAGAACAAGTGTGTTTCAGTTAGTTGCTATCGAGTCATGTTCTAGGGCTGTCCCACCCAGGCTCAAGCTGGCTCCAGGTACCTGAGCTGCAGATCCCTAAATAATAACCATAAACATAACAGTAGCTAGTAGCTGCTAATATTTATTGAGCTTTGCCTCTGTACCAGGCTCTGTGCTAAACGCTTATGTGCATTAATTTAATTCTCTCGACAATCCTATGAGATAAGTACCGCTATTAATACTGTCCCCATGATATAGATGAAAACCTGAGTTGTATAGAGGCAGACCTGGGTCTAGTCCATCAGACACCAGGGCCTGGGTGACTGTGTCATGGCACTGGGAGAATCTAAAAGACAGGGGGCCATGAAGCAGCAGGAGGTTCAGGTGCCCTGGAGATTGGGGGTCAGTGTGACACTGGACCTCTATAGGACTGGACTGGCTGAGCCTAAGACTTCTTCCCAGGACTCAGCCTCACCCCCAGGGTTACTAGACAGCACCTTGTATTAATGAGGAGAAGGTATCCTTCTAGGGACATGGCTGCGTTGCAGCTTCCTAGCCTCAGCAGGGGACTTTTGGGCAGCGCACTAACTACACAACTGTACCTGGTGGTGTTGCAAGTTCTTAATACTTAGTCAACCCAAGGCTACTGATGCAGGTGGAGTGGTGGGGGAAGCATAGCTTTCTACCCGGAAGACCTTGGTTTTGTTTCCCGACTCTACCCTACCCAGCTGCAAGGAGGTGGACAAGTTACCAGACTTCTCTGATTGTCAGCCTCCTCATCTCTGAAATGTGGATCATGTTGCCCAACCATGTAGCACGGTTGTAGCAATTACATGAAATAACTTTTGTAAAACCTCTTACATGCCACCCGACATACTATTAATAGTTTTAATCCATTTCTCAGTGTCAGCTTCAGAACACTGCCGGTGGCTGGCCCAGCTGCAGGAAGTGCTGGCTCAACTCAAGCGGGCCTATCTCCTCCTGTCTCACTGCTGCCACTCTGCTCTTTGTTCCAAGCTCCCGGTGAGCACCTGCTATGTGCTACCGTTTCTGCTGGCACCACATAGACATTACTTGCCATGACTCTAACAGCAGCCCTGCACTTTAACCTTTTTCAGCTGAGTACTAATGGCTGCCTCCCCTCAATTGCAAAACTCCTCTAAATCCCCATCCTCAGGACCGGGATTGGTGGCCCTCAGTCCCCATTCCCTCTCCCAGCTCTGATCCTGTGACCCAGGGTTCCCATCCCATGGTGGGCCTGGTGACTTTCCTCCCTGTTCTCCGGGTGAGGGCTGTGTATTAGGAAGGACTCCTGATTGTAAGTAACAGAAACACAATTTAAACTAACTTAGGCAAAAGAGGATATTATGGGTTCTGGGGATCAGACCACAGGAAGGACAGAGGTAGAGCCAGCCTCAGGAAGGACCAAGCCAGGAGCTCAAACACGGTCAGTGGCCAGGCTGGCTTCATGCCACCAGCAGCAGGGCAACTTCCCGATGCGCCTACACCTCCCAGCGTGGCCCTGGAGGGGGCTTCCAATCAATCTCTCCTACAGTTCTGGTCCTTTGGATCCACACAATCCATGGGCACCCAGAGCTTTGAATGCCATATGCCCTGGTCTAGATCATTCTCATAGCTATGGGATAAGGTCATGTCAGTCTTGGAACATTTACCTGGAAAAGGTGAGAGGGAGTCAAACAATTAAATTAAGTTTACTCTTGGCTGCATGGTTTTTCTGTAGGGATCACGGATGACAATATCTCATGGGGGTAGCATTAAATACCTACTATGTGCCAAACATAGTGCTGGACCCTTTACATACATTTAAACATCCCAACAACTCTGGGGGGGTGGGGCGAGGCATATATTCCCCAAATTTGGAAGAGATAAGTGAGCTGTTCTTGGTCACACAGTGGATAAATGATAGAGTGAGTCTAGTCCGAGGTGTAGTACAGCATGTCCAGATGTCATGGGCAGGCCACAGGAAGATGCCCTTAGGCTCTCCTGCCTTAAGCTCATCAACGGGCAGTGGAAGGGGGCAGTGTAGATGGTCCAGGGGCGTTGGTACTGTCTCATTGACCTAGAGAGCTGAGGCTGTGGTTGGAACAGCCCAGTGCAGTGACTGTCATATAGCTCTCTGGGAGAGATATTTCCCCCAGGGGACATTTGGCAATATCTGAAGACGTTTTTGGGTGTCACAACTGGGGAGGGTGTGCTACTGGCATCTAATGGGTAGAGGCCAGAGAAGCTGCTAAACATGTTATAAAACACAGGACAAACACCACCCACACCAAAGAATTATCCAGCACCAAATGTTAATAGTACTGAGGCTGAGAAACCTCGGATAGCTTGAGCAGGCAGCAAGGCAGCTGCTATGACGGTCCCGTTCTCAACTGCAGGGTCTTGGAATGTTACTGTGGGAAAAGAATGCATCAGACGCAGCTGACCAAGGTTCTCTCTCTGTAGGGTCTTAAAGGAACAATGGATTCGAGCTAAGTATGAGAGACAGGAATTTATGGCTGATGGGAAAACCATCTCACCCCCAGGTAAAGTTATTTTCATCATCTTTTGAGATCTCTGTTCTAATGAGTTTTAAAAAATAAAGTACCTGAATGTTAAAAGCAAGATCCATCCAAGAGATACCTGCTGCCCTTGCTTTGGCCACTGAGGTCAAGGTGTGGGTTACTCTGACTTTGAAATAACAACACATCAACTGATGGGGCTTTATGGCTTGAGCCGCAGAGAAGCATATTTTTTACAAGTCCTTGTAGGGCCACAAGCATGTACAGAGTCTTGGTATATATTGCAAGAAGTTGCCTCCACTGTGCAGATCAATTAGAGAAATACACCCCTGCCCCTGGCTAATGTTGTTCCTAGTGTAGCTCGAGGCTTGGGGTGGGGAGCACGGGCTGGATATCAGCCTCCCTTTCTGCCATTGTGCAGGGTACAACCTCCTTAGTGGCCCTGGACCTGTGCCAGCTTCACCCTGCTGCCCTGAGTCCAAGCTGAGACTGACCCAGGGAGCAAAGTATTCAAAACCACTCTTGGGGGACATGAGGTAGCCAATGCTCAGCTCTCCTGGTTACCAGGAGTACAAGTTATTCCTCAAACCGTAGATGCCTAGAAGTCATTCATTATTCCTCAAGTTGCATCAGGCTTATGTTAATATGAAGTTGGGGAGGATCATGTATATTTAGAATAAGTCCAGTCTCTCAGGATTGAGCCTTCTTAAAGGTTTGTTATATCTTCTTATGAGATAGCCTTATGCCATAGAGAGCCAAAGAGGAAAGGTTTTGCACAGGGTGGGGGAAGTCCCTCTGAAATGATAAGACATGGCAGAATTGGCCCCAGATGGGACCCCCGACCCTTGTGTCCTGCAGCTGAAATAGCCAGGTTTAGTTGGAGATATTTGGGCAGCTGGTGGAGGCCTCATTCCACCCTGAGACCCTATGAGTTTGTGAGCTGCTTATGTGCCTCAAGGTCATGGGTGTTCACTTTTTCTGATTGTTGGTGGTTAAGGTAACCGAGAAGGATTCCTGTGGAAGCGGGGAAGGGACAACGCACAGTTCCTGAGAAGAAGGTTTGTCCTTCTGGCAAGAGAGGGCCTCCTGAAGTACTACACTAAGGAAGAGGTAAGAGGACAGCCCAGCAAGGGGTTCCCTCCCTGAGCACAGGGCTCTCACCCCACTAAGGTCTACATTTTAATCAATGGTGCCTTGTCTTGTGGATAATCTCAGCCACTAAGAGTTAGGTACGACATTCTGCTACTTCTCCTTGGTTATACAGTCAATCCAGTCTACTAAAAAATAACACTCTCTGTTCACCTAGAAGCTGGGCATGGTGGCTCACGCCTGTAATCCTAGCACTCTGGGAGGCCAAGGCAGGAGGATTGCTTAAGGTCAGGAGTTTGAGACCAGCCTGAGCAAGAGCGAGACCCCCATCTCTACAAAAAATAGAAAAATTAGCCAGGTGTGGTGGTAAATGCCTGTAATCCCAGCTACTTGGGAGGCTGAGGCAGGGGAATCACTTGAGCCCAGGAGTTTGAGGTTGCAGGGAGCTAGATGATGCCACTGCACACTAGCCCAGGCGACAGAGCAAGATGCTGTCTCAAGAGAATAAATAAATAACACTCACTGTTCACCTAGAAGCAGCTTAGACTGGTCCATGTTTAATCTTTTGATGACCACTTGGTCGTACTCCATTTATTCATTCACTTAAGAAATATTTATTGAGCACCTACTATGTGCTAGACATTATTCTAGGCACTGGGGATACAGCAATGGACTAAACAAAGCTCCTGTGCTCAGGGAGCTTTCAGCTTAGTGGAAGGAGATAACCGGTAACCAGAATACACATCAGTATATACTATACCAGGTGGCAGTGAGTTCTATGAAGCAAAATAGAAGAGGGCGAGGGGATAGAGAATAATGGGAATGTGGCAGGGGTGCTGTCACAGGGTGGTGAGGGAGGGCCTCTCTGATGAATTTTGAGCAGATAACTGAAAGCACGTGAGGAGTGAGTTGCATGGATATGTGCGGGAAGAGCACAAGAGGTGGAGGGAACAGAATGTGCAGAAGCCCTGAGTACAGTCATGGCTGGCACATACACCTGTGCACCAATTAGGAAAAGATGGTGCACAGGTGCCAGCCCCGGCCCCAGTCTCAGAAACCAGAAGGCTGGATTGCAGTTGTCACTCAGCCAGGAGCTTTGTATGCAGTGCACAGACTACTTGACCTAAGCCACAGCCTGGCTCTGAGCTAGGCGCGTGTGTGGTGGGTCTACAGGGCATCGAGGAGGCCAAAGTGACTTGTGCAGAGCGTGCAAGGAGAAAGACGGAGGAGCATGAAGTCTCAAAGTGGAGGACCTTGTAGGCCACAGTAAGACTGGGGAATTTTTTAGTAACATCTTTATTGAGATATGATTCATATGCCATACAATTCACGCATTTAAAGTATACAGTCAAAAACAAAAGAAAAAACATATATGGTGAATGGCTTATAGTATATTCACAGAGTTGGGCAACTATCATCACAATCAGTTTGAGAACTTTTTCATAGCCCCAAAAACAAACCCCGTACCCCTTAGCTGTAATCCCTCATGCCACCCCACCTCTAGCCCCCGGCAACCACTAATCTACTTTCTGTCCCTATGGATTTGCCTATTCCGGACATTTCATATAAATAGAATCATACGATATGTGGTCTTTTGTCACAGACTTCTTGCACGTAGCATAATGCTTTCAAAGTTCATTCATGTTTTAACATGTATCAGTATTTCATTTCTTTTTATTGCTGAATAATATTCCACTGTATGGATATATGGCATTTTATTTATCAATTTAGCAGTTGGGGGTATATGAATTGTTTCCACCTTTTAGCTAATGTGAAATTGCTGCTGTGAACACACATGTACAAGTTTTCATGTGGACGTATGTTTCCACTTTCTCAGGTATATCTAGGAGTGGAATTGCTGAGTCATGTGGTGACTCTATGTCTAACCTTTGAGGAACCCGCCAGACTGCTTTCCAAAGTGGCTGCATCAGTTTACATTCCCACTAGGAATGTATGAGGGTCCAGTTTCTCTACATCCTCAGCAACACTCATTATGATCTGTCTTTTTTTTTTTTTTTTGAAACAGGGTCTTGCTCTGTCACCCAGGCTAGAGTGCCGTGACGTCACTGTTCACTGCAACCTCAAACTCCTGGGCTCAAGCGATCCTCCTGCCTCAGCCTCCTGAGTAGCTGGAACTACAGGCGTGCGCCACCATGCCCGGCTAATTTTTCTGTTTTTTGCAGAGACAGGATCTCACTCTATTGCTCAGGCTGGTCTCAAACTCCTGGCCTCAAGCAATCCTCCTGCCTCAGCCTCCCACAGTGCTAAGATTACAGGTGTGAACTGTAATTGCCATAATTGCTGTACATGCCTGGCCTTATCTGTCTTTTTTTGTTATAGTCATCTTAGTGAGTATAAAGTAGTACCTCATCGTGGTTTTGATTGGCATTTTCCTGATGGCTAATGATATTGAGCATTTTTTATGTGCTTCTTGGCCATTTGTATATCATACTTGTAAAAATGTCTAGTCATATCCTTTTCCTATATTTTAATTAGAGTATTTGTCTTTTTATTACTAAGTAGTAATTTCTTTATATATTCTAAATATAAGTCCCTTATCATATATATGATTTGCAAAAATTTGGGCTCACTGAGGTTTTGGATGTGGGTTGTGAGAGTAAGAGGAATCAAGGATGATTCCCAGATTTCTGCCCTATGAAACTAAAAGGGTAGATTTGCCATTTGCTGAGATGGCAAAGACTTAGCCCTCTACGGGGGTGATCAAGAGTCCTTTGTATTTTGGGATGCATATTAGTCATCCAGTGGGGACATCGAGAGAGAAGTTGGATAGATGAGTGTGGAGGTTTGGGGAGAGTTTGGGGCTGGAGTCATCGGTGTGTAGACTGGTTTTGCAGTGGGACTGGCTGGGGTCACCTCACAGGGAAAAGATGTCCAAGCACTGAGTAGTTTGGTGGTTTGGTGCTGAGTTAAAACATCAACTTCTATTTCTCCCAGTCCTTTGTCAGGGACTTGAGCAGGCCCTGGCTGCTCCAGTGTGCTCCGCTCCCAGTGAGCTGGGCCCTCACTCTGCCGCACTTCGCTGGTGGTTGGGAGGAAGTGGAGGGGTATTAGTAATGTTTTATATTTTTTTTAATTTTTAATTTTTATTTTTTTCTGAGCAGTTTCGATTCAATATTCTTTTATGCCTTGATGGTTGTGGTGACTATGGGTATATACATTTGTCAAAAATCCAAGCACCACATGTACTCACCAGCAAATTGGTATTAACGGATCAACACCTAAGTGGACATATAGGAATAACATTTGTCGACTGTCGGGCAGGTGTGGGGGGAGAGGGTATGGGTTATATACATACATAATGAGTGCAATGCGCACCACCTGGGGGATGGACACGCTAGAAGCTCTGACTCGAGGGGGGTGGGGGGAGCAAGGGCAATATACGTAACCTTAACATTTGTACCCCCATAATATGCTGGGGAAAAAAAACCTACAAAACTCTGATGAAAATATGAAAGAACTAAAGAAATGGAGAGATATCCCATGCTCACAGATAGGAAGATTCACCCAATAGCAATGAGCATCCCTGGGGCACATGAATTATGGTTTTGAAATAACATTTGCAAATTAAAAGAATAAAAAAGACTTCTTGGAAAAATGGCATATTCCAGCTTTGATGCAGGAAATAAACAAGATGAGCCAAGAAAACCTTGTCATGCCAGATAGTAAGGAGCTACCAAAAACAACTATGGTTCTGTCAAAGAACTCAGTAGTCGATTAAAGAGGTTCTCTTTTAGCCAACAACAGGACAATTTAAGTATCAACGGGCAACTCACCAAATAGGTATGAAACCCAAATGTTTAAATATACTAGAGTTAATAATGATACTTAAAAAAACTCTAATTGGTAACCTTCAATGGATGAGTTTTTCCTAAAAACTAGTAAACAAAACTAAAGAAACAAGCATGCTTTTCTGTCTTTCCTATATAAATTGTACATTAGGTAATCAAACAGTAAATGAGGGAAAGTGTCTCTTTATAAATGTATCTCAGGTAATGAACAACAAATGATAAAATTTAAATATCACTATTCTGCAACCCTCAAAGAATTAACAGCTGTAGGCAACAAACAGCAATAGAAAAGGCATTCAGACCTTTTATGCTTCCTCAAGAAAAAATACACCACCACCTACACAACACTACCTGTAAAATAACAGTCCTGTCAAAAGGGCTTAAACCTTAGTCTGATCAAGCCTCTGGATCCAGCTGCCCATTGCATGAAATGCTGAGGATGAAGAACAAGCTGAACAGCACTGAGTATGTAATCGGCAAAATAAAAGACTGTGGGGAAACAACAGGTTCATCTACAGATACATTAATTGTAAGGAAAAGAAAAAGATGGAAGGGACACCTGTAAATTAAGTCATACCAAACAAAAAGTTGAGGGAACAAAACTGTGATGCTCAGGTATACATAATTTGGTGTTAAAACTATATGGAAGCACAAGGAAGCAATTACTTTAAAGTCAGGATGATGGTTACTTTGGGAGCAGGGCAGGTAGTGTGACTAGTCGACTGTGGCATATAGAGAGGGTTCTGGGGAAAGTGAAAAAGTTTTTGTTTTTGACCTGGATAGTGCTTACAAGGCTTTTTGGCCTTGTAATAATTAATATATTGCTTGGTTTTCTTTATCTGTGTTTTATTTTAATTAAAAAAAGAAAAAGGCTCTTTAAAAAGTAAATGATAGAGAGTGGTCCAGCTTATCTGGTTACCTTCAAATGGCACAAAGAACTCTCACCCCCAAGCCCTGGAAGCAGAACAGCACAGGAGCTAACTGCAGGTCTAGGATTCAATGATCTCAGATCCTGAGAACTTTTTAATCACAGGATCTTAAGGAATTGATTCTAAATCAACTATATGAAATAACAGTCTTAGCATGAAATGAATTCAGCCTAGACAATTTCTACACATAGGAGCTTACGTATTAAGTGGCTATGTTAATTACAAGGTCCCGCTGTACAGACCTAGTCAACCAATAGTTTATTCTCCATGTGGATAGTTGTTAAAGATGACTAAGTGTTCAGAAGGTTACTTTAGAGGAGCCTCCTTTCTTCCTTTGTATCTTGTTTACAGAACTTCTTCCCAAAGTTCAGAGTAAGCAGAGAACCGTGACTCAAGATCGCCAAGGAGTTCCTAGCATGAAGTGGAGGGAAAGAGAAGAATCCCCTTAGCCTCAAAGATAAAATCTCAATGACCTAAATGAGTACTTCCTAGCTTATCCTGAGACTATAAGATAGGGAAAACTTCCTTACAAGCAAAGGACTTATAATTCACAAACTGCTAATTCAGGCTGAAAAAAGGAGAGAAAAATATAGTTAAATAACCAATCATGCAGAAATTAAAAGGGAAAAGTGAGAGTCATGTGCTTTGAGAGTAACTACTAAATGAGAGAGTGTACTTCTGTTTGGACTCCTGGCACAAAAGGCCAAATTTAACAGGAGAGAGGAAAGAAGAGAGAAATTTCACTGTCTCCTACCACACCTACTTTACTGAACTGAACTTGGTTTAATGAAGTCCAACATCCTAAAATTCAGAAGAGAGAAAACAGGAGAGACCCATGTGGGTATTGACTTCTTCTATGGCTACCAAGGAGGGCATTTAAGTTTACTTAAGAGATGAACCAGAAATTTTGAGTTAACAAAGGAGGAATCATTACTTCCTTTCTGCTTCCCGTATAGCACTTTTATGCCTAGACTTGGTAGTTCTATTTTGTCTGTTATTTACACTTCTGTACTACCTGCCTTTCACTCCCTAATATGTCATAAGCTCCCTAAGGACAGGGACTGTGGGGTTTTTCTTCATCTATGCATCTTCCATATGCCTGGGCCAGCACCAGACAAAATAATTTACACATACCATATGCTCGGTATGTTTGCTGCATTACATTTTTAAAAATAAAGGACAGTCAGATGAAAGAAGAAAAAATTTGTTCTGTACTATTTCAGAAGGCAAAAATCAGGACAAATTGGAAGGAGCGTATGGGGAAGTGTATTAGGTCAACAGTAACACAAAATTTCTCTAGCATTGTTTGCCCTGAAAAGTAATAATATCCATTCACCACCTTTGAAGTATTTAGAAAGAGACTATATGCCTACTGGCAAGGATGCTGGGAAAAGGATATCTTTGTGTCTGAAGGCTCATATATTTCTATAAAAATGTCTATGTCTTGGAATATGGCATTCAAGGTGAAGGGGAAATTTGAGATTTGCTTCAAACTCTTAAGATTTTGAGTTTCTGAATAAAGCTGTCCCCAGAGACACACAAACTGAAAAGCAAATAAAGAAAATAGGAGAAACAAATCTATTCCAAAATCTAAAGACCAGCCATTTCCTTCTCCATTGGAAATCTATTATTTGATAAAGCAAAAGCTCAATACTACTTTATGAGAGAAGTATCAGAACAAACCACTGGTTTGTTAGCTAAAACACTAGCATTTCACTTGTGTTATTTTCATTTCATCCTTGTCACTATTATCCCCACCTTACAACAGGATACTGAGAGAATATGCAACAAGTGGGTCTTGAACTTTGACTGAAACCATGTTCTTTTCATTGAACCCTCCTGCTTCTAAGATAAACTAGCATTTTTTTGTAAAACACAATCATTGCTTCTTTTGTGTATTGGCATTAGAAAACTTAATTTTCTGCCATATCTTAATTTCCATACCATAAATTCATGCTTCCAAGTCTTACCACTTATTTCAAGCTCTGCCCAATGTGACTTCTTTCCATTTGCTGCTTCCTCAGAAGACATAATTGTGTACATCCTCCGAGGGTCAGGGGGCTCGTATTTTTCTTTGGGCATGCCTGTTGAATCAAGAAAAGAAACCAAGTGGTATTCTGAAGAACCAAATAAAAATAACAACACCTTTTTAAAGTAGACACCCATATTATGAACTTTAAATCACACTGAAAGGAACTAGGGGCTCCTTAGAGAAATGGATGATTTCAAGCTCAGGACAAGACAAACACAAACAACCTTAGGCACCATCCAGGATGCTCCAGTTATGGAGGAGACAGGAGCCAGCTTTTAGAGGCTTCCACTAGCCAATAATAAGACAATTTGAACATCACAAGAATGACTACAATTCATTCAGTCATTCTGAACTTCATGAATTCATAATTTTAACTAAAAATTAATCAACTTAGTCACCTGATAATTGGAAAGTAACAGGAAAGAATCAAGCATTTATCCTGCATTTCTGGCAGAAACTAGATGAGAGAATGTTCTTAACAGAATTCTAGCTAATAAATGCAAAAGGGGTTACACTATTAGAAAATAATTATTTTATAAGCTCTAATGAAATAATGGATCTGAGCAATGATCATCAATGGTTAATAAAACCACTAAGGGGGGGGAGGAAATCAATGGAAAATTTTTAAATGGATCTGTCAGGCTAGAAGACCTAAACTAAATGATCAAGCTCATCACTAGGACAACAAGTCATTATGTCCCTTCTGAGGAGATGCTATATGAGTACAAACACTATTTATGCCCTCGACCCTTCATCAAAAAAGTAAAAAATTGAACCAGAATCAAATCAAATCTCTCTAGATCTGGCACCAAAGTAATTACAGAAAGCAAGGGCTGGGCACAGTGGCTCATGCCTGTAATCCTAGCACTCTGGGAGGCTGAGGCAGGATGATCGTTTGAGCTCAGGAGTTCAAGACCAGCCTGAGCAAGAGCGAGACCCCATCCACTAAAAAAGTAGAAAGAAATTAGCTGGAGAACTAAAAAAATATATATATGTGTGTATATATATATATATAAAAAATTTGGCTGGGCGCAGTGGCTCACACCTGCAATCCTAGCACTCTGGGAGACCGAGGCGGGAGGATCACTCAAGGTCAGGAGTTCAAAACCAGCCTAAGCAAGAGTGAGACCCCGTCTCTACCAAAAATAGAAAGAAATTAACTGGCCAACTAAAATATATAGTAAAAAAATTAGCCAGGCATGGTGGCACATGCCTGTAGTCCCAGTTACTCAGGAGGCTGAGACAGAAGGATCACTTGAGCCCAGGAGTTTCAGGTTGCTGTGAGCTAGGCTGACGCCACAGCACTCTAACCCAGGCAACAGAGTGAGACTTTGTCTCAAAAAAAAAAAATGGCCTGGCGTGGTGGCTCATGCCTGTAATCCTAGCACTCCGGGAGGCCGAGGCGGGCGGATCGCTCAAGGTCAGGAGTTCAAAACCAGCCTGAGCGAGACCCCGTCTCTACTAAAAATAGAAAGAAATTAATTGGCCAACTAAAAATATATACAGAAAAAATTAGCCGGGCATGGTGGCGTATGCCTGTAGTCCCACC
>CAUYPO010095972.1:0-28985 GCA_963574435.1 Cheirogaleus major
GAAGGTTACTCTTTGGAGAGATTCAAGTACAGAGACTCTGATCTTGCAATCACCTCCATGCTGAAAACAGGGGTTAAATAAATGTTGACATTATGAATGGTAAGTCTCCAACCCCTTTCCTTCATTTGCTCAGAGGCATTGACTGCCAGGATTTTTTCTCCAAGGTAGGGAAATAGAAGATTCTTTTCTCGAAAAGAACTTATCAGCCCCTTCCCCCTACCAAAGATGTTTAGATACTGAGAGGCTGGAGGTACACAAACTTAATCTCCTAGCTAGATTACCCAATTACAAAGTCCACAAGTTGACAAACTCTTATATTCAGTTTTTCATTGGCTCTTTCTTAAATATGAATGGCATCAACATTCTCAGGAACCCTGAAAACTAGGAAAGAGAAATGTGTTTTAAATACTTAGAGAAAATGACTACTAACCTGGAATCCTATTCCTAACCAAACTATCAGTAATGATAGAATACAAACATCTTCTGATATTTAATGTCCCTAATATTTTCTCTCATGTTTCTTTTTGTCTTGAGCTAAAAGAGATTGTTACTCATCAAAATGAGAACTAATGTTAAAAAGAGGATGACGTGGGATCAGAGATCAGGAGATCCAATACAGGAGAGAAGAAAATAATCAGAATGTTGGTTGAAGGAAGATCCAGGATGAAAACCAGCCTAGAGAACAACCATTCAGAGCAGAAGACAGAGAACGATAGGAAATTTGTCTCCGAGAAAAAAATTATAGAATATTGCTATGTTAGAATGATGTGTGCATTTCTCCTAGAGATTTCGGAGATGATAGGTATACACAAATCTAAGTAAACAAATAAGTAAGCAGGGAAAGCATACAGTGTCAAACTGTACAAACTTCAAATTCAGTTTACAAACCATGCTTTGGAGTTGCTGGGTATCATATATCTAATGGCAAGTTGATTTCAATTTGAGCATTGCAATGTTGGAAATTTTTCACACAAGCTTAAAAGTGTTGTCAAGCTTTAGAGAAAATAGTCCATCGTCCTCCTTCATTCAAGACCTTAGGTTTTGTGTCATATCTGTCTGAGATGCTCTTCCTCAAGATGTTTGACTCCTTATTTTAACTGTTGTGGTGTTTGCTCAATTATCACTTTTGTGTTTAATCTATCAAAAATAGCACCTGATATCACTTTATATTAACTTTCTCTACTTCATTTTCTTCATAGGATATATCAACTCCTGAAAAAACACTTTTCAAAAATGATTTATGTTCTATCTGGTTCTCTGCTGTGTCCTTGTGTCCTAGCACTTAAAACCTCATCTGGCATATGGTAAGGGCTCAGTAAAGACCATGGAATGAGTGAGCCCCATGGGAGCAGAGACTTTTTTATTTGTTTGTTTACCATTTTGTCTTCAATCCCTCACCAAAATTCTACAGGTAAAGGCACTAGGTACAGGTAGTCCAGAAACACATGTTGGTGGAATGTATTGATGAATGGATGAAATAAAGGATGAGATTTCTCTTAAGAATTTTAATAAAAATATTGTTTTGCAACATTTGGGAACTTCACACGATTAAAGAAAAGCCATTTTTTTTTCAGTAGAACTCAGAATCAGTGATGAAATACACTCTCCTCCGTGGGGGACCTCAGAATCTGAGATGTGAGCTCTGGAGATGTGTAGTGTGTACCCTTACACCTGGGGAATGAGCAAATCTAAATGAGCATTATTACTAATGTGGATAAAAGGTGATAAGTATGTCCCAAGATCAATGTCAATTTATAGTCCCCTTGGAGTTCTATCCATGGCAGGTACCCTGCCTCTTTTCTTTCTTCTCTACATTTGAAGATATTCATAGTTTATAAAAATTTGGGAAAAGGAAGCAAATAATTTTATACATCATCTATGAATAATACTGCTAGGATTTTACTGATTTTTCTCAAAGCAATAGGAAAAGAAGCAAATACTCAAAGAAATGGGCCATCCCCTAAAAGTGTCATTAGCAAGTTCAGACAAGCTCTGAAGAATAGACAGTTGCGAAATAGTGAATATTGCGGGGAGGAAGTGGTGGTGTTGGCATTCTCACTCCTTTGTCTATAAATGGCTCCTAGTTAGTTTTATATTTCTATTGGTTAAACAATTCCATTGGGCTTCTTGCTAAAAATATTTATATAGCATATTCTTTAGAAATCACAAAGAGAAAAAAAAAATCCCAAATCAAGATTGAAGAGAGCAGGGGCCGAAATAGTACTCCATTGCTGATTCTAATGTTTTTAGGAGCCAAGGGTGTGTTCTGTGAGCTCCACTTTCAATCAACAGTGATGACACAACAGGGGATGTCGCTGCCCTGAGGCTGAAGACAAGATCTAACCTGCTGTCTCCACGAGCTTTAGCTATGTAGCCCAACTCTCTGATTCAAATACACTGTGGATGAGTGAGACTGTGCTCTGAAATGGCAAGGATTCTCAATCTGGATGAACATATATATTCTCGAGAATGAGAGAAAGAGAGAGAAGCAAAGATAATTTAAAAATTCCAAACTAACTTAATTTATATGCATTTATCCTAATTTACTTAAAAAATATTTACTGCTTTGGATCACTAATTGCAGTGACAAAGCTTTTGGGCAAATTAATAAGGGTGATTTAACTTCTTAAATGATGTTTCTGTTTTGTTATTTTGCTGCCTGGGGTCTGACATCAGCCAGGACACAGGGAGTGCAGGGAAAGACTCTACTTACTATCTCATGGGATGGCCAGGGTGGTCGTGCTGGAACAGCTCAAATATGTCCTGCCAGAGGATGCTTGTGTGTCTCCTGTGGGCAACATGTGTGGACCATGCACAGAGGGAGCTGGGCTGGAGCCCCTGGAAGAGAGTGGAGACTCCAGCAATGTGTGCCTGCATGGGGTGGACCAAAAGTGAAGCCAGGCCTTTGCATGTGCCCTGAGCACTGTAGTGACAGGGGCCTACAGGAGGCTCTGTGCAGCCTTCAAACACACTGAGAGAAGAATGTCCAGGACAAGAGAGTAGGAAGTTGCTCAACCAAGTACAAGTTTATCATTCCTCACCTCTCCACCCTTCCCCTGCTCTATCCCTGATGGGGGTACAAACATCCCTTAGACATGAAGAATGTCAGAGCAGAAGCCAAACCCATGCAATTCAGTCAACTAATTTCCAGCAAGGATGCCAAGAACACACAATAGGAAAATAAGAGTCTCCTCAATAAATGATATTGGGAAAACAGGATAGCCACATGCAGAAGAGTGAAATTGAACCCTTATCTTACACCAAACACAAAAATCAATTCAAAATGGACTTAAACATAAGATAAGACCTAAAATTATAAAACTAGAAGAAAACATAGAGAAAAAAACTCCTTGACCTTGAATCTGGCAATGATTTTTGAATATGATATCAAAAGCACAGGCAACAAAAGCAAACATAAACAAATGGGACTACATCCAACTAAAAGGCTTCTGCACAGCAAAGGAAACAGTCAATATAAAGAAAGGACAACCTACAGAATGGGAGAAAATATTTGTAAACTATATATCTGATAAGGGGTTAATATCTAAAATATATAAGGAACTTTTTCAATTTAATAACAATAAAACAAATAACCTGGCCAGACACGGTGGCTCACGCCTGTAATCCTAGCACTCTGGGAGGCCAACGCAGGTGGATCATTTGAGCTCAGGAGTTCAAGACCAGCCTGAGCAAGAGCAAGACCCCATCTCTACTAAAAATAGAAAGAAATTAGCTGGAAAACTAAAAACATATAGAAAAATTAGCTGGGCGTGGTGGCGCCTGCCTGTAGTCCCAGCTACTCGGGAGGCTGAGGCAGAAGGATTGCTTGAGCCCAGGAATTTGAGGTTGCTGTGAGCTGGGCTGATGCCATGGCTTAGGCACTCTAGCCTGGGCAACAGAGCAAGACTCTGTCTCAAAAAAATAAAAAATAAAAAAAAAATAACCTGATTTAAAAATGGGCAAAGGACTTGAATAGACATTTTTCCAAAGAAGGCATACAGACGGCCAAAAGGTATATGAAAAGGTGCTCAACATCACTAATCATCAGGGAAATTCAAATCAAAACCACAGTGCGATATCATATTACCTCAAGTGATTGTGTGGACATAAACTGAAATGCATTTTTTAAGAAAAGCAGGATTGCACAAGATAGTATTCACCAAGATAATAAGAACAAAGAACAAAGGGTTTTCCTTGGCTTCCTCTGTTCCTCATATCCCACGTCTAATAAGTCATCAAGTCTTGCTGCTTCGAGCTGCTTCTCAGGCCTGTCTACCTCTCGCCACCCATCCCAGTGTCACTCTAGTCTGAGCTGCCCTTGCTTAACCCCAGGACGACTCTACAGTTGCCTTCTACTGGTCTCCTTGTGTCCACTATTATTAATAAATCTCTATGATCTATTTTCATTACAGCAATTGGAGTGACCTTTCAAAAAGAATTAACCAGATCACGCCCTCACACCATTTAAAACCTTCTAATCACAGCATGTAGCAGAAATATGTACATTAGTAAATCCTCACATGACCCAGCCTCTGCCTACCAGTCTGCCTTCGTATCACTTTCCCTGTCATCCACTGTTCACCAGCCACCGTCACCTTCAACATGGCCAGGCCTGCTGGCTTCCTCTTGTCATTAAGACTCAGTTTAGAAGCTACCTCCTCAAAGAGGCCTGCCCTGACCATTCAATCAAGAGCCACCAAGTCATACTCATAGTATCTTATTTTGATTCTCTGCAGAGTACTCATTTCCATATGATATTATTCCTATATATTTGTTTACAGGTGTGGCAGATAGAATGGTGGATCCTCTCAGGGTATTTTCCTTGATTCTTTTTTCTTTTTTCTTTTTTTGAAACAGAGTCTCCCTCTGTCACTCTGGCTAAAGTGCAGTGGTATCATCATAACTCCTTGCAACCTCAAACTCCTGAGCTCAAGCGATCCTCCTGCCTCAACCTCCCTAGTAGCTGGAACTACAGGCGCATGACACCACACCTGGCTAATTTTCTCTATTTTTTGGTAGAGACAGTATCTTGCTGTTGCTCAGGCTGGTCTCGAACTCCTGACCTCAAAGCAATCCTCCCACCTTGACCTCCCACTTGCAGAGTGCTAGGATTACAGATGTGAGCCACCACACTAGGCCTTTTTTTCCTTGATTCTTAATTGTTCTGTCACATGTCTTAAAAATCTTTTTATCTTTCTGTGTTGAATTCAGGTGCGAGTGTATAATGCTAGTATTAAATTTGCTAATCACTATGTCCAGTCTAGAGAATACTTCATCTGTTGATTTAAAAAAATGTTATGAATGAGTATATTTTGATTTTTAGGATTTCTATTAAATTTGTTCTTTTTCATATTCTTCTCTTCTTGTTTCATTTCTGCCTGTTTGGTTTTATGATTTCTTCCTCTACCAGGAATTTCTTTACCTTTTTTAGTATCCTAATCACATTTATCTTCAATTCATTTTTACATTGCTCTTACGTGCTCATTGATCTAGAATAATTTTCTGTTTATTTCATTTATTTTCTTTCTTACTGCCATGTTTCCTTGTGTGTTTTGGAGTTTTGATTTATAAGCACATTTTAATGTTTATTTATTCCCTTTCTCCTCATTCACTCTTCTCTGTCTTCTGCAGTTTGGGGATGACTTGGAGAGCTTCATGCCAAAAGTAGGTCTTATATTCATGGCTTATGGATCCTCTGCTGTTATTGTGAACACGCTGACCTAGTTACTGAGCTTGGAGGGGACGAGTCGGTTCCTGACTGCAAAGGTGTGTCTGATCTCTCCACCTTCCCTAGTGACACTGTCTGTCTTCACCCTAGGTAAGGGTTAGTGTGAGCTTTTTTAAGCCTCATTTCAAAGGTGGTGGGCGTTTCTACTGCAGCATCCCCCCCTTTAAGCAATCAGCCAGGCTCTAGTACTCTACCTCATATAGGACACTTCTATAGTTATATATCTATTAGTTATATACATCTACATATATCTATTAGTTATATATACATCTGATAGTTATATATCTATTATTTTAGTATTTATCTTTGAATTTTAATGTGTATGTGTCTAGAGTTATCTTGTATTTTCATCCTTCTCCAAAATAAGGCAAAGACTTTATCATTTAAACAGTGTCATCATTTCTGGCCACAATTATATTTATATATTTTTAAAGCATATTAATCATGTATTTTTATGTTCCTTTCAAAAATATACTTTATCTGTATGTGTTAGGAACATGGCAGTGATGGATGGCAGTGTTAAAGCATATACTTATATCACCATCTTAATGGTTCTCTAATTCTCTATAATTACAATACCATTGCAGAGTTAAAGAGTATAAAGATATTGTCACATTTCTACTGATTTGGCTTATAGATTGTCATAGGATTGTAGTATTTTCAAGTCAAGTGGAATGGGCTCTAAAAGAAAAATATTTATTTCTAAAATAGTGTTAATACTATAACATCATTAAAAGAAATGTTCAAAAGAAAAATATTCACTATTTATCTTCTCTTTAATACAACTAATTTGGTTTATACACAAATATACCAGGCAAATTAGTAATGTCCCTTCAATGTGCTCATATTGGAAAACTAATTATTATATATTGTTGCCATATCTCAAAGTATTTCAGGACTCCTCTGGAATAATTTTCAAGGCCTGTATCAAAGTTTCTGGAGACAAATCTCTGTCCTCTAAGGTGGATTTGGCTTTTAACAATGACCAAAAGTTATTCAGAAACAAGTTTCTGGGCTCATGCTATCATTTAAGCTGGGTAATGCATTATAGATCATAGGCAGACGTTTTAGAATAAAAAGTATAAACTGAGTCTTTTCTGTGGCTTTTAAATTGGGTCTACAAATAATTTTAAAAGAAGTACTTAAACATGTACTTAAAAACTAGTCCAGCTTTCTGAAGCAGTTACTTTGATGCAAATGCTCATTTCAATAGTAAATCCTGGTATATTTGTGGGGAAAAAATCCATAAAATTACCTAACTAGGAAGTGGAAAGAAATTTATAAGTCAAGATGTTTGGGTTCAGATCTCTAGATCTCCCATGAAATCTCTGGTTATTCATAAGAACCCTTGAAACCAGTCCCCCTGCCTGGACTCAGTGTCCCCTCCTGTCAAATGGTGGCTGGTGGTGGATAGCTGGGATATGGGCTGGGAAAAGCAATTCAAAATTTTCTCTAGTGATATAACTGTGCCATTTATATCCTTTTATATATTTCAAGGCAGTTTCCCCTTCTTTAACCTTTGATTTTCAAGGTTAAATAACTAAGATTTTATAGTTATTACAGCATTTTATAGTTTTATATTAGATATCATTTTCTCAAATCTTTGTTTGTAGTTATTTGTGCTCTTTATAATTTTTTCAATTCATTTTAAAGCCCAGTGAATCAAACTGGATGATAAGAAACGAATTGACACTTAATATTGCAGAGGTTTACCTCCAGGCTTTTGTTTGGCATTTTTGAATATTTTCCAGAATCTTGACTTGCTCACAATACCATTTTGCCAAATCGTTCAGCATGTTGGAAAAGTGGGACACCCTTTCCCCTCTCCTCTGTGAACTCCCAGGCTTTTGAAACTAGCATTTAGAGCCAAATCATTACAAGTCCCTTGAAATGTGGTGTACATTCTTTGATTTATATTCCAAATCTATTTTTTCTTTAATAAATAATAAAATACCATATATTATAATATGAAGAAAAAATATTCCTTACTTCTTGCTTTTCTTTTTTTTAACCTTTCCAATAAGATTAATAATACCTTCAGAGCCAGATTCAATATAGGATTAATGGGATGCAGTTAATGTCTATATCTAGTGAGCATAGTAGAATATGGAATGGATAATTATAAATCAGTTCAGGGAAGGTTGATGAAATTATCACCTCAAAATTCCAGTGGAAAAAATGTTTTCTTTGATTATGTATGTGGGATTTTATTTAGTGTATAGAAAATGGTATTGATGATTGATTTAAAAAATGATGGTTTTCCTTCTACAGTGATTTTTTGATAGTTCTTTTTCCTTTTTTTTTTTTTTATTTTAAAAATCTCTATGAGAAAAATAAGGCAAAACAGTTATCTGGGACTTGAGTGACCTTAGTTTTATTTTGTTGATATGGCGCCCTTAATTCCTAAGATTGC
The DNA here is from genome assembly GCA_963574435.1 of Cheirogaleus major. Classification (NCBI taxonomy): domain Eukaryota; kingdom Metazoa; phylum Chordata; class Mammalia; order Primates; family Cheirogaleidae; genus Cheirogaleus; species Cheirogaleus major. Next base: position 8,142 of record CAUYPO010095972.1, read on the forward strand.
AATTTCTCGAGATTCCTGCTGCCACAGCTATTGCAACTGATCACCAAAGCCCACAGAAGCTGTCCTGGAGCTTTGAGCAAGTCTGTGACTTGTGGAACAAGTAGATAGGAATAGAGAAGACTATGATTTTCTGTATTTTTGAAGGAATTTAAAGACAAACTTTTTAGATTTCTTTCCAGCTGGCGATAGCAAGGGGATCATTTTTAGTTGAGATTTATAGACTAGAGAATTACCTATCATTGCAGAATTCTAATTTTGATCAATTGACTCCCGAGCTTCTGAAAAAAAAAATTATACACTGCTTGGATTCCATCATTTTCAAACTTTCTGAGCATAAGATCTAGAACCCTATCTATAAAAATTCCTGCTTCAATTGTGATGACTAATTCTGATCTTAGTTGGGAGGAATTGAAGAAAGGGCTTTTAATTAATTTTTGCTGTTTACCTCATTTATCTTATGCTTAAGTAGTAAAATTGGACTTCTGTTTTGTTCCCGTGATAAAGCAACCTGATGTGGGTTTTTTGTTTGTTTGTTTTCCTTTGTCTCTTCCTGGGACTACCTCCCCAGTCCCACTCCACACATCTCACTCCAAAGTCCACGACCACGATGCTATGTGTCAGGGTGGGGAGCTCACAGCGCAGGTGGAGAAAAGTTTCTCTAAGATTAGAATAGAAAATAGTCAAAAGTTTACCTTAAAGATTAGAATAGTTTTAAAGAAAGAAATTTTATTTTACTTCTCAAAGGTGGGAAGGGCACAACACCAGAGAAAGAAAAGAGAGGTGTCAGCAGCTGAGCAGAAGCAGCTCAGGATTTTACCGGGATAAAGAGAAGAGAAAAAAAATAGTTACGCTTGCCAATTGATAACAGAAGAGGCTGTGGAGCACCGGAGTTTGTTTTTTCCCGTTTTTTTTTTTTTTTTTTTTCTGTGAGGCTGACTTAATCAGAGTCCTTGAAATGTAGTCTTGGCAGGAACTGAAGCAGAGAGCTCACACTCTTGTTGTCCTCTTACGACTATTCAAGGCTGTGAAACCAACTCTTAAAGATAATGAGTTAGGTGAGACCAGGTGTTTAATCAAACAAAACAAAAGGCAGTTGTCCTGTGAATTTTTCTTTAAAGGAGCAATTATGTGCTGAGAGTTTATTTTTCTTACTTTCTGTGTAATAGTTTATTTCTTCTGTTAGGTAGGTTATTAACAAGGCTACCTTTTGGTCTATATCATTTAAAGAACACATGTGACTGAAAATTCTTTGCATTATCTGATTTTTTTTTTTTTTTGCCCTATTTGACAGATACAGCTTACCAAACATCACTTATAGTACAACCCATGGGAAAGGAAACAATTTTTACTCCATTCATAGGTTATTCAGTGTGACGAATGATGATCTCTAAAGTGTTATTGATGTACACCTTAACATATTCCTAGGCTCATCTCTGATGAACAGGGGTCATTCTAATGGTATTGATACTAATGTGGGAGGATGGTTAATTTTATGTGTTAACTTTACTTGGCGGTGGAGCACCCAGATAATTGGCGAAATGTTATTCTGGGAGTTTCTGTGAAAGTGTTTTATGATGAGATTGAACGTTTGAATTGGTCAACTGAGTTAAGCAGATTACTCCCCCCCCCAATGTGGGTGGGCCTCATCCAATCAGTTGAAGGCCTGAATAGAACAAAAAGGCTGACTCACCCTGAGTAAGAGGGGAACTCCTCCTGCCTAACTGCCTTTGAATTGGGACATCAGCTTTTTTCCTGCCTTGGACTCAAACAGAAATGTTGGCTCTCCCTGGGTCTCAAACCCACTGGCTTTCAGACTGGAACTACGCTGTCAGCTGCTTGGATTGCTAGCTCACAGACTCACCCTGTAGATCTTGGGCTTTGCTTACCTCCATAATTGTGTGAGCCAATCCCTTATAATAAATCTCTCGTGGGGTTTTGTTTCTCTGAAGTCCCCTTGACTAATACAAGTGGCTTAGTTTCAGATATACATTTTTGGTAAACAAGCATGACTTTTATTTCTAACACCATAGCATCCCTCTGCATGTACATGCATGTTCACATATGCACCCCAAATACACGTATAAATTTGATGGTTAGAGTCAAGAATGAAAAACTACATGTTCCATTATTTTTGCTTAAAAAATATTTTTATGAGTTATCATTTATGGTAGTAATTTGAATAATCTATCCCATTACTTGTTAACATTAAAAAACAAAAGCTGAAATGGGATAACGTGCAAAAGATACACTGGTATTTATTATTACTATTTCTATCAGTATTAGGTATAGAGTTTATGTCTATAAGCATGTGGCATGACTTGAAAGAGAAATAAAGCCATTAGAACCACCTGTAGGAATTTACACACTATTGGAGGTTTTGGTCAATATTTTTAAGGAGTAGCTGCTCATTTGTAATGCATTGATTCTAATGACAGAGAATATTTAAAGTATGTCAAAGTGCCAACCAGATTATTTACCATTTTTATTTTGGTGTGTTTTCTTCAGCAGAGATAAGTGTCAAATAGCTCTGTTTAAAAACTGGGAAAACCATAAAAATAGTAGACACCTACACACTTCCCCTTACCCCATACCATCATGAGAATAAATGAGTTTTTAACTGAGGTGAAAGAGAAGTGGAAATATGCTTAGAAATGTGCATCCCTCCTGTTACACACTAGCTATAAATTCTCATAGAAGTGGACACGTTTCTTATTACGGGAGGTCTGAGGGCCTTATTTGTTGTGTCTGTTCTTTATGGGGCAGGAAACAGTGAGAAAGGACTTTAAAATGTTTGGCTTCCCAGAGCTCACCATGAAGAGACTGTATCTATTACATGAGGTCATTTCTTACATGAAAGGTTGGTTTATCCCACACCCATGAAATCTCATTTTCTCTGCTGACACTGCCAATTTACATTTATTTTGTGTGTGATGCAGACAGATGTCTGCTAGGACCTGGATTCAGGCCATTAACACTTTACGAGGGAGGTGGTTCTAATACCAAGGTGGTAGTTAGCAGCTCTGATAGCTTTACCAGGCCCTTTAGAACTTGACTAGTATTTGGTACACAGGCTCATTTCTCAGAACCTGTCTTTGTCACCATGAGCAAGAAAGAAAAACCAAAAAGTGTCCCTCAGATGACTTGTGGTAAAGGTGGCTAAATTAATTATTAATTTAAAATAAATCTCTCTCTTTCCAGAGAGGGATGATGAAGTATACTGTCCATGCTGTTATAGCACCTCCCTCTCTTCCACTGTCCATAAATTTTCTGAGGGAATTAGTTTCATGGAATATTTCCAAGTGGCTGAATTCTCATTTTTCATAGCTCCTTAAGGCATTAAGGGTCAAATAGTAGTTCCACTAAGAAATACATAAAGTCTTAATGAACTGCAAATTTTATATATCTTTACAAATGAAAATATTTACAATTTCTGTGGAATTTAATCAAAAAAGCTGATTTCTTTCTAGGGCTATTAGGCAAGGCTTCTTCCCGTGAGCAGTCTTCCAGCTTTCTTGCATGTGTGAGTCTTGGGAGAAGAATCTTCTCAGCTAAGCTCCTAGGCTAATAAGCACCTCTTTTCTTCTGATTCTTGCTGGTTTTGCCTCTGGCTACTCTGGTAAGGCCCTCTTTACTTCCTGTTTTCTGAAAACATAGGCCAAATGAAGCACCTGAATGACCACAGCTATCAGCCAGATCTGTCCTATCTGAGCCATCTTTTCTGGGGGAGGGGGGGCATCTTGTCTCTACTTCCTGTTTTCTCCCTACCAGCTAGACTCATTTCAAATAGACCTTCCATCTTCCATTGTGCTTGCTCAGTTCTCTAAGCTTCATCCTTCTCTGAACATTTAACCTGGTACCTGCATATCACCATTCAAGTCTAACTTAAGACCGTTGTGTCTAGCAAATCAATAGCTCCTACTTGCCTTGAGATAATCAGGGAACAGTACCTATGAATTGGTTTCTAAGATATCCCACAATGTACAGAGAAGGCACAAAGTTTGGTGGCGAGATGTTCTCTGCACTAGCACCAGTACCAGGTCTCATTTTGGACTAAAAGTTTTGGAGACCATACTATGGATTCCCAAGTATGGTTGAAAATAGAATATTTTACTATTGGGACATTTATCCAAAGTACCAACTAAACTCAAACTCAAAGTATTAAGAAGTGAGAACTAACAAGGTTGCACATGGATAGGCTCTTAAGACTGAAAGAGCTATGAGATTTTTTTAAATTAAAAAAATGGAAATAAAAACAATTTGAAATAAAAAATAGAGTTTAAGCCAATAGGACAAAAATTAGGTAGCCATATAAATAAGACAAATGTAAGCTAAATGTTTACCAAGATCAAAAGAAGCCTGTCTCCCCCACCCACTTACATGAAAACACAGGCCACCCAGGGTATTTAGATATGACTTCTCTGAGAAATATTTTATTGCTGTTTTCTTAGGGAGGAGTCAAACCCCCAAACCTTACATTTTGGTTTCCCGTGTCCTCCCTCCCACCATTTGAACAAGTTTTTAAAACTAATACATTGTTATTTCAGTCAAATAAGTCATACAAAACTGAGCTTTTTTTTTTTTTTACTGAGGAGAGTGTGTGTATTTGATTTAAAATGTTTAAGCTATAATTCCCATATGCTAAGTTGATTAACGTTTACTTTTAATGATTAAAAAATTTTTTACCCTGTGCAAATATACATTTGCAGACTGCTGAAGGTCAGACAGCTTGCATTACAAACATTAAAATCTTTTCTGTGCCAAGAGGACAAAATGTGGCCAGGCGTGGTGGCTCATGCCTGTAATCCTAGCACCCTGGGAGGCCAAAGTGGGAGGATTGCTTGAAGTCAAGAGTTTGAGACCAGCCTGAGCAAGGGTGAGATTCCATCTCTACTAAAAAAAGAAAAGAAAAGAAAAAAAAAAAAAAAAGAGGACAAAGTATAAGCAGTGCTTCCTGTCTAAATGTGGTAAAGATTATTTGATTCCATTCTTTTGTTTTCTGTATTTTCAAAATTTCATTGCATAGATATTTTTATTAGGTGTAAAATAAAATAGTGTTCATTTTTCCAGTGGTTTCTAGTAACGTTTTAGGAGTTTTTATCAATAAAGATAAAAGACTGAAGCCAGTTGTTTTGACTCCATTAACACAGATTTCTTTTTAAAAACTTGCTAAAGGTGAGCTCCTATTTTGACATTCATTCCAGCCACTACAGATTAGCTCATAGTTCATTTCACTCCAAACATTCGTGTGTGTTTGCAGTTGAAATATTATTTTAACAACTTAGAAGGCTGCAGAAAATGCTATGCTTGATCAGGTAAAATGAATTAAGAAAGGGAGTGTGCTCAACCTTGGCAGTGAAGACTGTCATTGTTTGACAAACTTCAGAACAACTGGAGATTCAGCACTTTCCTTTCAAGTTAAAAAAGCTGTGATGTAAAAAAGAAGCTAAATCCTGAAGAGATGAGAGATTTACCTAAGAAATTGAGTGTATGTTTGAGACATTGACTGAGACTTTCTTTTCATCGGTTCTTAAGACTCTACGGTGACATGGACTGTTACTCAAAATACTTCACTTTCCTGTTCTCAGTTTTCTTCAGGTTCTGCTGCATCCCAAGCCTCTACAGACTGCACTGCTGCTAGGCCAATTGCCGCCAGTGTTGGCCTGCAGCGGTGTACTCCTGGGTCTGCCAGTATCAATTGTCACTGCTATTTTTCTTTAGTCCTGATACTACAGCAGCTGATCTAAGACCCCAGAGCTCAGGGTACTAGCTCAGCTTTCTTTACTAGGATGGCCTTCTTGGGGAGCTTAGTCTGATCACTCCTGTTTCCAGTTCTTTTCTAAAGTGTGTATCTCAGAAACCAGGTACTGACTTCAAGTCAAACTATTAATAGGCTAGCCCTGTGTTCAGATTCTGATGTGTCCCAAGTGCAATATGCAAGAATAGGCCAGGAGCTGCTAAGCCTTCTAACTGTGCAGGTCTTTGAATCTTATGAAGCATTTTTATATCCAAATTATTTCTTATTTGATCCTCATAAAATCCCTATGAGTTGGATATGATCCCCATGTTATAGAGAATTAGCCAGATTAAGGACTGGTAAGTGGAAGATCTCAAATCCATATCTTTGGACTCCATTTTGGTGCAAATGGAGCTTATTTTTTTTTTGTTTTGTTTCTTTGTTTTCCAGTGTATATGTAGTATGTCACATTCTTCAAAGGCCAAAAAAAAAAAAAAAAAAGAAAAGAAAAGAAAAGAAAATAGAGGGAATAGAAGAAAAAGGGCTTTCCTGAGAAATGGCAAATTTAAAGTGCTGATAGTATGGCAATACATTTTAATTGAACACACATTTGCCATAGCTTTTGGAAGCATTCTTGGAGCGCTTTACCACACCCTGAAAATGCCTGCTTTGCATGGCCAATCTCCTCGATGTGGAGAGTGTATGCCCAAGGCACTTGCCAAGAGGCTGCTGTGCCTCACCTGAGGGGCCAGCATGATCCCAACTCTTTCTGTTGTATATTGAGTGACTACAGCACCGCTCCTAGCAGGAAAGCCAGGCTCTGTTTTGTGGGATTTCCCCCGCCATACCCTACTTGGGCAGGCATACAGTGTTAAACATAACAAATGACCCTATCTGCTCTTCATGATCATGCTCTATATGCCAAGTTTAAATAAGGAAGTCTTACCTTGTGTCCTGTCTGGGCAAGCACAATGATCTGTCTGCAGCACCCATACCTCTCTGAGATCACAGACCAAGTCTAGTTTCTAATTTGCTAGATTCCAATGGAAGCTTAGTTATCTGGATCAATGAGTTTGAACACTTTGGGCTTATCAAATGAATTCAGGTTAGTGTAGGAGATATCTTAGAAGTCAAGTCAGTCCATGAGCTTGTTGGCTAAGGACAGTAAGAAATTCAGGAAACTTTTGAGTAGTTTTCAAAATGAATTGCTTACAGAGTCTCACACTTAGAGACAACGAAAATATAAATTATCTATATATGTGAATTATTGCCCATTGCTCCCAGCAGGTACCAGCATTTTTTAAAGGAACTGTTATGAAGACACTAGAAATTTCAAGGCTCTGGCTCTATACCCATGGTGTTTTGCTACAATCTTCTGTGGAGCACTGAAAATCTGTATTTGTAAAACACTCCACAGATTCTGATAATCAAGGCCTCCTTTCAAGAAAGTCTATTGATTTCTATTTGGAGGAAAAGGAGAAATGAAAAACAAAGCCAACAAAAAACCAGGAACGACTTAGGGGAGTTAACTCTTCATCTCTTTCCCCTTTTTTATTGTCTGCATGACAGTTAATACTATCTGAAATTTTTAATTTTCACTTGTTTCTGCCCACCCCATCACCCATTGCATACACTCCTTGAGAGCAGAAACATTGTTTCTTTTACTTTGCATGAAATAAAGATTGTTGAGTGAATAAAAACAACTCCAGAAAGCACCTTTATCCACCCTACTTTTTTTATGTTAAGACATTGAAACCCTGCACATTTAAGTGATTTAAAAATTTTCCAAAACCACAGTGAATGAATCAGCATAAGAACCAGGTTCTCCATGCAGCTACAGTGTTGGTGATCGTGTGCGGGTTACTTTCAAGTGGGTCACCTACTCAACTACATTCATCTAAATGGTATTAATTGATTGCCAATATTTCAGCACCTGGTTAGGTGATGTGTTTAATAAAAAAAGTGTAACAACACTCTTCTTGCCTCAACGAATTTATTATCTAATAAGAACAACAAAAAACACATCCACTGAAACTGCTCCCCCAAGTGAATTATTCCTCCAGTGTGAATAAAACCACTGAGTCTTTGGTATGTTCACCAATGACAGCAGTTTGGCACACATATTTTGGTAGTAAAGTGTATTGCACAGTCTGTAAACATCCACTACCAAATTCATCTACCTGTATGTCTGTTACCTAAGACATTATTGCAGTCACTATGGGCATGTGGTTAGAGTCTATGGCTCTTTTGATGGAATTATTGGATGTGACTTCTTCCAGGTACCCACACCATACCATCTTTTGTCTTATAATTCACTGGCTGATCACCTAATGGCCACCCTGAAGAAGAGGTGAGAGGGGGACGAGTATGAACAATAGGTTAAGTTTTCACTTCTAGGCCCTTAACCAAGGCCTGGATTTTTCTAATGACTTGAGGAGTATGCTTGTTAATACAGGGCAGGCAACATTTTCATGCTGTCAGCAAAACTTTGATGGTGTCCAAATAAATATGAGTCATGTAATATCAGGTTTGAAGGTGGGGTTTGGGAAACCAGAAAAGAAGCTTTCCTGACTGGCAGCAGCAGTCTCATGGGAACGGAGAATCCTGCACCCTCACCGCCACCCAGAGCAATCATGGAGACCATCGCAAGGGTGCCTGAGTCTGGTGCATTTAAGCAAAGGAAGAATTTCCTTTTCCCTGGCAATATTTTGATGCTGCAAGAAACAAACACCTCTTTTGTGAATCCTGCAGTCTCAGACAGATCAAAGATTTCAAGAGGGGGTGTTGTTGGACAGTTTCATTGCTCAGGGCTAATTATTCATATGCGAATCCACCCAGGAAAGTTGCTAAACTGGTTTGCTGGCTGTTTGGTGGAGGCTTTTAAAGAGACATTGCCACATTTGAGCAGAGAATTTTGGTTTACATAAAAATTATGCATAGAGAGGACAGTGAAAAGACAATTTATACTATGACAAAGTAAATGGGTACTTCTTTTAATTTTCATCCTTGAACACTCTATTTAAAAATGAACTGAAGAGCATGACATCATGGCTCATCAAACATCCCATTCAAAAGGCAGATTTAAAGTTTCTTTGTATGTCATGTTTTTAAGCTATGAGTGAGTGGAGATAAGTTGGAAATATGCCATACGTTACTGTGGGAAAATCATGATAAAATATTACTCAAGAAAGCTCCATTTAAAAACTCTACACACATGTGTGGGCACATACATACCATAAACAACCTTTTTTATATTATAAAAACCAAAGCATATGCACACTGGATTTCTTAACTATTATTTTCTTGTCGAATAAAATTTGCTTAGACAAAAAAGAGTTAAGAGAGAAATCCTTTTACAACCATCATTTTCACATGATTTCCTGGGAACTTTGATTTGGCAGGAATTCTGTGTCCCTTGTATCTATCTCTTTCCCAAATCTTAAAAGGAGAGATGTAATTTTAAAAATATTAAACTAAAGGAACAATTTGACATGAGTTATAGATTCTTGGCTTAGCCCCTCTCCAACCGGATTGGACTGGATGCTGCATGTCTCTAAATCTCTACAATTCATGGTGCCTTTTCTGTAACAAGAGCCCAGCATGGTGTCCAAACCAAGAGGTGTCTAGCTAATGGTTTGTTGAATGAATAGCTAACTACATCTAAGTCTTGTTTCTTTTTTAATGAAGCAGTTCTTGAGTTAGATTTAGTGTATGAACATCTCTGTATATTTCTATTTATAATATGTGTTTTATGAATATCCATTCTGCCTAATAAAGCTATAAAAGGTAGAGTGAGAAGTAGAATGATTTGAGTGAGCCAGTTAAGGACAACACTTGACGTTAAAACATTACCAATTTGGGATGCAGGTGTATAAGCAAATTTCTGCTTGAGTATGTTTAAATATTGTCATAGACTTAAATAGAAGATAAATAAGTATTTGTAATCCACTATGTTCAGGCACTATATTTTGCATAAATATTGTCACATTTAACTGTTGCAACAAACCCATGAGGTGTTATTCTGACCATTTTACGGAGATGAAGAAACTCAGAGAAACTTCCTACTCAGAAAATGGGAGAAGAGGCAAGGTTTGCATTTGAGTCTGTTTGACTCTAAAGACAGTGCCCTTGATACCTACTTATTAGCATTTTTAGTAATTCACATCTTAGTATGAATTGTTTTATTGAGATTTATTTTCTGCTGAATGCAGATGTTCCTCAAATTGCAATGGGGTTACACCCTAATAATCCCATTGTAAGTTGAAAATATCACAAGTCAAAAATGCATTTAATACGCCTAACCTGCCCAACATCATAATTTAGCCTAGCCCATCTTCAGTGTGCTCAGAATACTTACACTAGTCTGCAGCTGAGCAAAATCATCTGACCAAAGACTATTTTATAAGAAAGTGTTGAATATCTCGTGTAATTTATTGAATACTACACTGAAAGTGAAAAACAGAATGGTTGTATGGATACTTGAAGTACAGTTTCTACTGAATGCCCCTTGCTTTTAAATCAGCATGAAGTTGAAAAATTCTAAGTCAAAACATTGTAAGTCAGGGACTGTCAGTATAGTATATCAGTTGTCCTGAAAAAAGGAAGTTTTGTTAAAAAGGAAGAGGAGCAAATAATTTTATAGAAGGAGGTAAGAGTAGAAATCTGGGGCATTCTGATCATGATTTGTAAACAGACCACGAGGTTTCAAGGTGCCTGATGTGTTTGTGTTTGTGTTGAAGTTGAGGGCATCTTTTGGAAAAGAAAGACTGGTAAAGACATTTTCCTAGAATATGGACATATTTGGTTTTAATAATTTGAAATGGAGCAGCACATCTTAAAATGGTGAAGTGAGATGCTGAATGTTTGAGAAATTATTTCTAACTTAAACAAGTATATCTTTGCTTCTTTAAAAGTCATTTCATCTGTCTTTTCATGCTTACCTGAGGATGTAAACGGTGATTAAAAAGAATATGAGTGGGAAAAAAGTCAAGTTTGGGACAGAGGACTAGAATGTTCTCTGTACAAGGCCAAAGACAAATGTAGCCCCATCTCTTCAATACCAGTAACTTGAGTTTGGGAAGTGAGAAAGGCAGGCTCACTCACTCATTCAGTAGGCTCATAGGCTGTAATATGATGCCTAGATCTCTTTCATGCACATCTGTTGGAGCTATAAATGCCTCTCATTGCTCAGTAAGTCTTTGTTTCTTCAGAACAAATCATAATATAGAAACTAAAGATATATGCCAAATGTTAACAAATTAAACTCTTTCCTATGACTACTAGTCTATGTTTTTTTTTTACTAGGGACTCCAAAGTTACATGTGCCCCAAGAATGGATATACTTGAAGGCAGCCTATCAATGGTTAAGCACAACAACCCACGAAGAAGACGCTGCCTAGGTTCAAATCTGGCTTTACCTCTTACTCGGTGGTATGACTTCAAGTAAGTTACTCAGTGTAGCCATGCCTCAAGTACCTATCTGTAATGTGAAGTAATCATTTTATAAAACTCATGAGATTGTTGTGAGGATTAAAGAGGATGATTCATATAATAATACTTAATGTAGTGCTTGGCATGTAGTAAGCTCTCAGAAAATAAGATTTTTCCCCACGAAATAGATTTTGATGTTTCAACTGAGCTTCAGTTCACATTCTAGTTAATTCTGCTAGATGGGTACTTCTATATTTCTACTTCTCCTACAATCCAGAGTTTAACCTGAAACCTATATGAACTTCCGGCACAAATATGACGGCGAAATCTGAAGAGTTAAGTTTGAAAGTAATCAGGAAGTTGACCAAACCGGAATCACTTTCCAACCTCCACACACTGGTAATCTAATTTACTTGTTTATTCTACAGCTCTTCAGGAACAGAGAGGGAGTAGGACAAATTTTGTCTGTGGAGTTAGGCTTAAATACACCCTAGCCCAAGTGATTGACGATTGGGAAATTCTAATATAGGGAAAATTATCTTCCAGGTAATTAGTGACCAGAGCTTATTTTAGTTGACCTTAATATAGGCTCCTATTAGTAAAGCAAATATGTTTTTAAGCACATAGGAAACACAAAAATCTCTCTTATATATTTATTCTTTATCTAAAATATGTCAGAAATGTCACTGGCCTGAAATGTACTACACATGGACTCCTGGCATAAGAAGACTCAAAAAGGGGGACCCATGGGAACATCCTCATGCTCAGCTGAAGATTTTGTAATTGTCAGTCAAATCATTAGGCATCATTCTCAATCCTTGCAAACACTAAATGGCCCTGATGCTCCACCTGTCTATCCCATTTAAATGTAGTATTTATAGGTCTTGAACAATGGCTAAAATGTATTTTAATAGAAGGATTTTGTCATATGATGCCAAGTATATTATTTCAAGTGCTGCTGCTAGTTTGGAATTTAATGTTTTATTTATCTTTGCTGCCTCTCTTTAATTGTCATGTATGTTATTCATGTATGTTTCACTGCTCAGGCATTCAAGCAATGATGATCTTCTTTCTGCCATTTAAGCCAACACATTGCTATTCGCACTACTGGAAGTAAGAAGATGGGGACTACAAACGTCGTTTCTAGATGACATTAGATCACAACATTATGGTAGATTTTATATCCTGAATTTATTTATGCCATTGTTAAGTTAGTTTATTGTCTTTTACCACAGACTGGTAAAATAATGAAAGAAGGCAGACTGGGAGCTTGAAAGCATTGTGTGTGTGTGTGTGTGTGTGTGTGTGTGTGTGTGTCTGGTGGGGGTTAATGTGTGTCTGAATACCAGGAATAATTCTCAAGGCAGGTATTTTGTTGAAAATAATACCACTGTAGGTATTTTATGCTCATTAAAAATAGCGTAACTATTCTGAGTTATACCATTATCAAATATCACCACTTTCTATTTTTTCTTACAAAGTAAAGTAAATTAGATACCAAAGGAATTTTTATGGTTTATCAATGATTGAATATTCTTCTCAGAAAAAAATAATTATCTGAATAATTTTATCTCTTCATTAACTCTCTTCCTCAGAATTCTTTTGCCAAAAATGGTTGAAGTGTTGTAAATACAAAATGATTTGAGGACATCAAGTAATATGAAAAAAACCAAAAAAAGACTGACCATTCAAAATAATTAAAAAAATTACTGAGAGCCAAACAAATAATGGACTTCATAGACATGGAAAAAAATGTAATCGTGATGAGATTCTCTGATGTTAGCACAACAGGAAACACTGGAGGTAGAATAAGCTATTAAGTCATCAAACTACTTTCAGGGGAGGACTATTTATTTTTCTTATTTTGATAACAGTGAGATGCAGTACATATTTTCACAATAGTTTCAGAGTTTTAATAGACATAAGTGCTTGAGTGCAGTTCTCAAATGTATTCATTATCAACAACACATGATGCTGGAATTAATGAAGGATATATAGACATATCTAATTTAAATTCTAGAGTATGTTAATTAATGTAGGAAAAGATTTTAAAGGAACAAATGCCTGTACTTTTTTCTGTAATCTAGATGTTTTCATAATTTGACCAATCTAGTCTTAAAATAAATTGTCTGAATTTACCTAACAAGTCTGTATTTACCTAACAAGCCATCAATGTAGGCTCCCTGATGCAGTGACTGAGAAGTGCCTGGTACACATATTAGGCCCTCAGTAATGTTTGTTGAGAGCACAAGTGAAATGAATGATTTCCTGATTACGCAGGTAAAGACCAATTTAAGTTTGTGGAAGCAGTGAACAAATAAACAGCAAACTAGAATTACAAATGCTGTATATTTCACTTTCATTTTGTTATTGACCATGATTTAGTTCATCTAGAAACACTTGGCAGGGTGTAGTGGCTCACACCTGTAATCCTAGCACTCTGGGAGGCTGGGGCGGGAGGATCACTTGAGATCAGAAGTTGAAGACCAGACTAAGCAAGAGCAAGACCCTGTCTCAATTAAAAATGGGAATAGAAAAAAGAAAATTAGCTGGGCAACTAAAAATAGAAACAGAAACTTAGCCAGGCATGGTGGTGTGCACCTGGAGTCCCAGCTACTCGGGAGGCTGAGGCAGGAGGATCGCTTGAGCCCAGGAGTTTGAGGTTGCTTTGAGCTAGGCTGACATCAAGGCACTCCAGCCCAGGCAACAGAGTGAGACTGTCTCAAAAAAAAAAAAAAAAAAAGAAACAATTTAAAAATCAAGCAGAAATTTTAGCACTCATTCACATTCTTCCTGTATCAATATTAAAAACAATTCTTTTCTCCTTAGTAATCATTCCTATTTTTAAAATATACCTTCTTTGAAGTATATTTATATAGAAATTTTTATTTTGGACAGTTTAAAACAACAGATGCTTAGTAAAGAAAAAGAAAATGAGAAAACTCCTTTTGCAAATATTTCTATGAACCAAAAGAGATTCGTATCTAGGGAATTTATTGTCTAAACTTTTGTCCAAAGCTTCCTTTAAAATTTTTTTCATGATTATTAAATAATATTTGGTAATTCATAATAAGGAAAAAGGACTAAAATACTAAGAAGTATTAGTTATAACTCAAATTATTGTTCTATTTATGAGCCCATGTGTACAATTGCATTGTATCATCACTTTGGTCAAACACAATTCACCCTTCCTTTTTTAAATCCATGCGGGATTGGGGAACAATTAAAACAAGACCAGATGAGATTTGTCATGTTGATAGTCAGTCCCATTGGCTCAGTCCCTGCTCTCCTGCTCACTTCCTCCTTCACTTCTGGAACTATCATTCAAACTTGTGCTGTCAACTCTCACTTCTGTGCCAAAGATTCCCAAAATACTTTCCATATCATGTCCTCTTATCTTGCTACTATTTTTGTATTTCCTTCTTTCTACTGACAGTGACGTTGTCATCCCCAGCACACTCTGTCCCAATTCAAGGTCAGCTACACTCAAGACAAAACTGCACTTGCACCTCCCAACTCCTCTGACCACAGACACCACCGTGCGCATTCAGGAGAGATGGCCCCGGACAACCATCTTGGTCTCTGTTAAAGACTCCGTGACCTCACTCCTATTCCAGCTACGCGTGCATGAAGATTCAAGGCAATTTGATCTCTTTTTTCTTTTCTTCTGCACTCCCAAGCCTTACCAGGTGTTGCCCTTATGTCAAGCTTTTCCTCTTTATTCCCACTGCCAAAATCCAAGCCCCAACCTTCCCAACTCCCAGGCTATATTACAGGTTACTTATTACCCTAGGCCCTCTCCAATCCTGCCCACCCTGGAAGATGCTGTCGGATTTGTCTTGAAAACGTCTGCTCATCATGTCATTTTTTTCCCCCATATTCAGACTAGGCAGTAAGGATAACATGCGTGGGGCGCCAAGTCAGGCACACAAAATGTAGAATACTTTCTAGCAATTGCAGTCTCAAGTTTATATTCCATCTAAGAGCAGGAAAAAACTCTTATCTAGCTACTTTCAGGTAAAAGTATTCGAATTCCACAATTTCTCAGTCATTTCAAGTTTAAAATCCCATCACATCAAGGATCAAACCCTCTCTTTTCATGGTCATTTTTCTTCTGAGGGGTTGGATGCATGGAAGAGAGAACTTTGAGGAGCTTTCATGTCAATGGTTGTGGGTTGTATGATTTTCAGCAGGGCCTGTACACACTGACTTCCATGGAGACAACTCCTCCTGTCAGATCCACAGGGCTGACCCCTCTCCACAAGGACAGGGACAGAGCATCTTCACAGGAAGGGCTGAAGGATAGCAATATGATAGGGAGATAGGCCTTGGGGGCTTTGATTATAGCAAGAATATTACTTCCACTTAAAAGCATATATTTTTAGAGGTGACTTGAAAATACCTTGCATAACAGACTTTTTATTCATGTTAACTTTTTATTAACTTCTGTGCTATAAATTCTACTCATCCTCACCAAAAGAATCCATAGGCCCGATGTCCTTTCTCTAGCAGCTAATTTTTATTTCTTTCCTAGGATGTTGCAAATTTCAGGAATTTTCTTTCTAAAGCATTCAGAATAAGCACAGTGTGACATAAAAAGTATGTGGCAACCCATCTGAGATGGGCATGGAGCAATCGGCATGGATGCCAGCCGGAGAGGACTAGGTCGGCTGCCTCATGCATCCTGGCTGCATACCATCCCAGGCATGAAGGACTCTGGGCTCTGTACTCAGGTTCAGGAGGTCTCTGCTACTCAACCATCTGGGACCACAGTGTGTATGGGGCTCATCTGCTCAGGATGCAGTCTCCTCAGACATGGGAAGCAGAAACTTTGGAGGTGTGGCTCAGCAATCTGTATTTTAATAAACTCTCCAGAAAATTCTGATGGATGCCAAAGTTTGAGAACCATGGATCTAAGCTATGTGGGTTGATCTCATTACTTCCTCCCTTGCCCTTATAACTTGGCATAAGGGATTGGGCAAGGTGGGTGAGGAGCAGTTAGTTTACGGAGGACCTTTGTTCTTTCTTTTAACCTCCAATGTATTTTTTTTTCTAGTAGGAATGGGGATTAAATTGGCTAACAGCTCCTTGTGGCAGAAACAGTGAAATAGAACGACTGTAATTGTTGTCAATAATACCATCCTAACATCCATCATTAAACACTTCACTAATTGTACATTTCTGTTCCATATGGTGATAGCTGGATCATACAACCTTAGGTCCACAGGCTAACATTCTAGGTTTCAGCTTTTTAATTTATTGCATGCATATAGTGGGAAAGAGTTTCACTTTTTATTTTTCATTTATGTATTTTTGACATTTGATTATTTGTAAGAGAAAATTATCTAACATGCAGGGATAGAGTATATGAAAGAAGCAGATTTAAGTCAGGCTCAAATTTCAGATAGAAATAAAAAATTATAATTAGAAATATTATATGAGAATCTTGAAAAAGGTACATTGCACTCCCTCTTCTTAACATAATTTCTCCTTTTGTTAATAATTCAGGATCAATATTATGAATAATCATTGTTCTATTTATATGCAGTGTACTTAACTTGCATTCCTTTTTGGCTATTTCTAATCATCACTAGATTTGAAAGTGAATTAATAAAGCATTTAAAAGTGTGCAAAGTAAATAGTTTCTAAGGGGAAATACAAAGGAAAAGCATAAATTGCATGAGTTTTAAGTCTGTTGATTTCATGATATCCATTTAACAGCTCAGGTACTTTTTGCATCCTTATTGATCTTTGGACAATTCTTGTTAAGTGAATACTCTGATAGAAAAAAATTATTAAATAATAATATAGGGAAATCTTTTCAAATTAAATGTTTTGGAAATTGGTAGGCTTAATTCTTTTAAAAAACTTTGTTACTTCCTCTGATTTTTCAAACAACCCTACTGGTAATCTGACATTTTGTAAGAACTATAAATCTGTGAATTTCTTCAGATTTGACATTCCATTAATACCGAATTGAACTAAACAGAATAAGGCCATATATGTACTATATATGTTTTTTGAAGAAATTTGGATTCATTTGATAATAAAATGTCTCACCTAATAAAAACTTATTTAACTAACCAACTTAGATTGCCTTTTCCCTGCTCAGAAAACTAAGACAGCGCTGGTATTATTCCCACGTATTCACTGTGTAATTCTGGCATGTCTTTGGTTAGGTATGACTCACTGAACAGAAAGCACCATCTTTTACTACTGAAAAGGAGACTTGTTTAAACAGAGCATTGTTAATCCTATTTAGTTTAAACAGGAGGCTACCTGGATGATTATTCTGTTATTTTTTTTTCCTATGCATTCATGCCTATGAGTCATATCTTGGAGTTACAGGTCATTGTATAACCAAAAATGTAGAAAAAATTTTAAAATGACGGTGATAATTTCACAATGATCAAAAAAGCATATAATATTTGAAACAATGTGTTGCTATTCATTATGGACTCCACTGACAGTATTTTAATTCTTAACAAGATTACAAACAGTGAAGTGTTTTGTAATGTTGTAGAAGTGAATTAACACTTGGAGGTAGTTTGGTCTTACAAGTTGAACTGTAGATTTTGGTTAAGTGACTTGAGTTAGAATATTTTTTTACACTTCTTTGTTATTATTATTTTTTATACATCTCCAAGTTTCATTTTCTCTTTGGCTGATGGAAATACCATAATATTTGTTTGTCTCATTCCAGGAAATTCTTAAAAAGAGGTTTCTTTATGCACATAAAAGGATCATAAAGTCTCACATGTGGTGACTGGCCAAACAGACCAACCGGGAGACTCTATTTTAAACAAAACAAAGAAACTATAAGACATAGTTGAGTTAAAAGGAAGCTTGCCACCCACTGTTGACCTGTAATCCTGTAGTAGGTATTTGACATCTGATACTTGTATTTCTATGCCACAATTGCAACACAGTCTGCCTTGTGGTGATGTTGTAATCACTCATCACAAATCAAATGTTATCACAGTCTCCCTGTATGCTAGGAACAATGTTTTGCAATATGTATATTCCTCAAGACAACCATGTGTATCTACTGATGAGAAAATGGAAGCCTACAGGAGTAAAATAACTTGCTGAAATTTACACAGTGGTAACAAATCACAACCCGATTTTATCTAAGTCTAGCACTGTTAGATAGTACTATTAACCATTTATTAAGGACAACTGTGGAAGATGACGATTTGCCTACCTTTTTTTTTTTTTAAATAAACTACCTTTTCTCCTTTTAATAAAGAGAAACAAATTTTAAATCTCTTTTAATTTCATTTAGCAAATGCTCCTCTGAGCATTTGAAGGTCAATGGCCAATAGAATATAAAAACAAAGAAAGAAGTTTTATCGGTGGAAGAAAAAAAGTTGTCAAGAAGACATTGCTAGAATAAGTGGTTATGAAGAGGCAATTGTCTGAGACATGAAAAGATGCATTCACATGAAAAATAGAAATGGAAATGAATGCAGTAGATTAGGAAAATATTAATTTAGAGACATGGAAGCCGAGTCTAAAAATCCCCAGATCAAAGATAGACAAAAGTGATGAGAAATCAATGAAGGACATAGCATACAGATCCAGAAGATACAACTTATGTGTTAAAAACATCTGTAAGAAAGGAAGGAGGAAAAATGAGGACAGAGCACAGCAATAATCAAAGAATCAGTGGGAGCAAACAATTTAACAACTTTGTTGGAATGGTATACAAAGTGTCTCCCCAAACTGACGAAAGAAAAAATCACCTGGCCATATGTTAGTAAAATGTTAGTGATTACCTTATATAGCATATGCTATTTTTAAAAGTTCTTAAATGATATTGAGAAAATATCTGTTATTTCTCACTCTCAATAATATATACTATTAGAATATACATATGTATATATTATATGTATAACTATATAATTTAAGTAGCATGATAAATCTTTGGGAAAAAGAAGGCTTTATTAATGTCATCAGCAAAATTATTGCATGTACACAGCGTGCTAGAAATTGTTCTAGGTTGAACACAAATCTTGCTCTCACATTAAGTTTTTCTTAATCAGAAGACACACTTTGCGAGGGAAACAAAATAAAGACAAACCTGTCCTGATAAACCCATCATAAGGTGAAAATATCACAAGTCAAAAATGCATTTAAAATACGTGAGCTACCAAACATCATAGCTTAACCTAGCCTACCTTAAACATGCTCAGAACACTTACACTTGTCTACAATTGGGCAAAATTATCTAATACCAAGCCTATTTTATAATAGAGTGCTGAATATCTCATGTAATTTATTAAATACTGTACAGAAAGTGAAAAACGGGATGGTTATATAGATACTCAAAATACGGTTTCTACTGATGTGTACTGCTTTCATATCATTGTAAAGTTGAAAAATCATAAGTTGAATTATTGTAAGTCAGGGACCATCAGTAATATCTTGGAACTACATTTTTATAAACTATTTTAGGAAAACACCAGGATTGTGGATAGAGTGGGTTAGGGAAGAAACTGGGGAAATGGAAGCGTTATAAAAGTTTCTTTTTTGGTGGCAGGGATAAATGGACAAATTATTAGGGAGAAGATAAGAATTATTTAATTTAAATTCATAATAGAGGAATATTGATTGATGCATGACCCTTGAAAATAGAAAGGTACCCATAGTGCATAACAGAAAAGTATCATAGACTTTGCAATTAAAAAGCAGGAAAAAAATAGAGTGAACATTCTCCACTCTGGAGCTTAAGACAGGCATGCACACACAAAGTTAGAGACTGCCTGGCTTTGATCTTAGCTAAGGTCATTGTAGAGTATGAGTAGAAGTGATATGTAAACTTTTTGCTACAATTTAAAGGAAAATTGCTTGCCTTAATCTTCCTATTCCTTAAGCTGAACACAAACGTGTTCACTGGCCAGCTTTGACCATAAAGTTTATTGAGTCTGAGATGTGACAAAACAACAAATTAGAAGGCACCCGGATGCCTAGAAGGCTGTGTGGAGGAGAGTCACCCCAGAAACCTAAACAGCTCGTCTTGGAACTGTGATGTTATATTTGAAATAAATAAATGTTTATTTTAATGAAGAAACTGTATTTTGAGATCTCTTTATTACTGTGGCTTAGCTTTTGACATAAATGTTAGAGAAATTAGTACTGGAATTGGGGTGCAGATATGACAAAAACAGAGGAGATGTGGCATTAGCTTGAAGATCAGGTAACATACAACAAGGACAAGTTATAGTAGACTAGAAATATGGTTACCCTCATTCATGTGTTGAAAACATTTGGTAAAAATATTACATGTGATGATTTGCAAGACAAACAATTTTCCCACTGAGCTTGTACCTCTAGGTAAAGTGGTTGGAAATTTCCAGAAAGACAGTGTGAGAAGGATGATTACAGCACAGAAGTCAAAAAACAGATATGCTTAAGACTAAATATTTTTTAAAAATCTTTGGGTATTGATTTGATCCAGCAATCCCATTACTGGGCATATACCCAAAAGAACAAAAATCACTCTATGAAAAAGACACCTGCACTCGAATGTTTATAGCAGCACAGTTCACAATTGCAAAATTGTGGAAACAACCCAAGTGCCCATCAATGCATGAGTGGATCAACAAAATGTGGTATATGTATACCATGGAGTACTATTCGGCTTTAAGAAACAATGGTGATATAGCACCTCTTGTATA
>CAUYPO010095973.1:0-23100 GCA_963574435.1 Cheirogaleus major
GAAAAATCAAACAACGCTATCAAAAAGTGGGCAAAGGACATGAACAGAAACTTCCCAAAAGAAGACAGAATAATGGCCAACAAACATATGAAAAAATGCTCAACATCTCTAATCATCAGAGAAATGCAAATCAAAACCACAATGTGATATCACTTATCTCCAATGAGAATGGCCCTTATTAACAAGTCCCAAAACAATAAATGTTGGCATGGATGTGGAGAGACAGGAACACTCACTCCCACATTGCTGGTGGGACTGCAAACTAGTTCAGTCTCTGTGGAAAGCAATATGGAGATACCTTAAAGCGATACAAGTAGATCTACCATTTGATCCAGCAATCCCATTACTGGGCATCTACCCAAAAGAACAAAAGTCACTCTATGAACTCTATGACACCTGCACTCAAATGTTTATAGCAGCACAATTCACAATTGCAAAGCTGTGGAAACAACCCAAGTGCCCATAAATACATGAATGGATTAATAAAATGTGGTATATGTATACCATGGAGTACTATTCAGCTCTAAGAAACAATGGTGATATAGCACATCTTGTATTTTCCTGGATAGAGGTGGAACCCATACTACTAAGTGAAGTATCCCAAGAATGGAAAAACAAGCACCACATATACTCACCAGCAAATTGATATTAACTGATCAGCACCTAAGTGGACACATAAGAATTACATTTATCAGGTATTGGGCAGGTGGGAGGGGAGAAGAGGGGATGGGTATATACATACATAATGAATGAGATGTGCACTGTCTGGGGGATGGTCACGCTTGAAGCTCAGACTTGAAGGGGGAGGGAGAGCAAGGGCATTATACGTAACCTTAAAATTTGTACCCCCATAATATGCTGGAATAATATTAAAAAAAAAACTAAAGCCCACCCATTGTCCAAACCTCTACCTCCAGTTACAGTTGTTAGGGGCAAAGCTATGAATAATATTTGGCTCATACTTTTGAAAACCTTACATTTTGAACTGCAAATAATATACCTAAACATCTATTTCTTAATGAAGTCCCACTAAACAGGATAAAGTAAAATGATGTTATAAATGAAGAAAATTCTCAAGTTATTTACCATTTAAATAAATCTTCAAGGTAGTGTTACAGTGTGAATTCAATTAACAGTATAAGCGAAAGATAATTCCAGTGTTCTTCCTGTTGGAGTCTAGCTTTAGTTAAAATGTTGATATTTTGCCCACTATGAAATTTTGTGCATTAATTTTGATTTAAAAATATTTTAATAAGATATTATCAACCTTGATTACTGAGATTTTTTGTGCCTTCTTACATTTTGCACCTGAGAGAAATACCTCAGTTTTAATTTTATTAAACTGCCCCAAATCAGTGACAAGAAAAGTGTCCACATATTTTCTTCTCTTAAACAACAGACATTAAAAGAGAGCTCAGTAAAGAAAACTACATCCATATCTGAATTATGATTATTGAAGCCAGAGTGGTAACTAAAAATCAAGTTAACTGTGTAATGAAATCATTAATTAGTCATTAATTCAGAGTTTATTTCTGGGAATGCAAGAATGGCTCAGTATAAGAAAATATGTAAAATAAACAGTATATTGAAAATGGTGACTATGGAAGTGTGGCTGGAGCATAGGGTTCTTGGGGAGATGGCGGATGGTAAGAATGAGATGATGGATTGAACACTAGATCATGAAAGAATTTATATACAGTGCCTAAAATCTCTATGATTCTAACCAACAGGTAAAGGAGAGTTAAAGAATATTTTATTTTAGTTTTTATACTAGGAAGGTAATAAAATCTTATTTAGCTTGACAAAATAATCATTTACATAGTTTACATTTTTAAGTATCAAAACACTATGAGTGGCATGTGCATATATATTACACAATATATATAACACAATGTATATATATGTATATATACATGCTAGAAGTATGTAGAATAAAAACAGATATTGGATCTAAGGTGCATTTTTTATTTTGATGCAATAAATTGCACATTAATAATTTCTGATATGGATTAATAGCACATTTCACATTTAAATATAAATATTAATAAATAACTGTTGCTATATAAGTATAAACATTTCATCCCCTAATAGTAAACATTTATTGCATTTACTATACCAGGAAAAAATATATGTATATATATATGTGTGTGTGTGTTCAAATAAAGATATTTATAACTAAACCTCACAAAAATACTGAGTTAATTATATTATTCTCATATTAAAGACAAAAATACAAAGGCCCACAGGTTTGATACTAAAATCTGTGTGCTTACTCCACCACACTATGTTTTCTCTGCATAGTACACTGTGGAAAGAGAATTTTTAAGAAGATTCTAGGGAGTGGAAAGCTTTGAACAAGGGTGAAAAGTTGCCCAGCAATAATCTACAACATGAAGCCCATATACAAATAATCAATACATTCAAAAACTATTAATCCCATCTAAAGAATAAATACTAGCTCAGTTTAAACAACAGTAACAGTAGCAAATAATGAAGTAACTTTATTTAGACTTTTACTCTCAAAATAGATCATTTGTTTTGAGTTAGCCTTTATATTTGGATTGTAGTTGTCAAAACATGAACGACTTCAGAAAGTGAAGTTCTGTGGGATTTTTCCAGGGACTATGCAAATTGCTCTTTTATAACTTAAAACGTCTACAGATGTGTCATAAGCTTAACTCTGAAGTAACAGTTTGGGAGATATGTGCTAGACAATGAAGGAGCCTCATAACAAGTAGAAATTGATGAAGGAGGACAATGTAGCTGATGTAGCTTCCAGTTTAGACTGCTCAGTACTGCAATAGTGCTAATGTCATGATTTGGTGAATATGGGAGTTGGAATAATTCCTATCTCTTCAGGAAGACTTGTGAAAATAGCCAAATAAACTTCCTACTGTTAATAGTCTGTTATCTCTACATATATGGTTTAATTTCAGTTTCATTGTAGAATGAAACTGAACAATGAAACAATACTTTGGGTATTGACTAACACTAGTGCCTTGAGACAAAATGCACTGTAATTTAAATATCCTAATAAAAAGCAGCACTATTGCATCTATTAGTGATAACTAATCATACAATCAAGGTAAAGTCATTTATTAATAATTAGCTTTTTTATATAAAGCATAAACTGAAGAGTAATTCATATATTTAAAAAATGTTGATGCTAACAAAATAGGGCATCTATTTTAAACTAATGATATACTTTTTGTACATGTGTGTATACATGTGCATGTGTGTGTATTTTTGTATGTGCATGTATATGTTTATTCGAAAGGTATGGTTTTAAAGAGAGGTGACAAGATCCCTCTCAACATTCTATGTTTTGAATCCCAGGAGTCATTCTATACTCACTATCTGATAAAATTTGACAGTACAAAATTCAGTTGCAAAGCTACATATAATGCAAGCAGGCTGTAGCATTGCACTATCTTGCTGGAGGCTAATCACTTTATAATGAGTTTAGTGAAAAATACCTATGCAATAAGTTGCAGTTGACAGTAGCCCAAGGGAACCTCTAAGTGCTAAAAATTAGCAGCTGAGAGATGTTGGATTGCATCCTTTTGAAGATGGAAAACAGATTCCTTTCTAAAATACAAGCAGTTTAAATTCGCCATAAATCAAACAGATGATAAAAGAAATATCTTATTGCCATGGGCTTTATCTTGTTTTTGTTCTCACTATTTTATGAAGTAAAATAAGAAAAAAGTCAGGCTTCTATTGTTCTAGTTTGAGGAAACAATATCTTAATAGAACAGAGAAATGATTTTTTCACTGTGATATTATATATTTGATAGTTCATGAAAAAATTTACACAAAGCTATATTTAAACAAAATGGTGAACATGCATTGAACATCCAGCTTGCTTTTAAATGATTCACTTTCAGTTTGGATTTTGGATATTAAATAATCAAGCTAGACTGGAGAAATTGTATTAAAACACGATCGATACTATTTATAAGACTGTTACAGAGACGGGTTGCTATAAAGACCACTATGTATTAGAGGAGGAATAATTGTGATTAGAGTGTACTGATACTATTGATGAGGATCAAAATCCATGCTAATTTCACCTGCAAGAAAGATAAAGCATACGACATGAGAAAAGGTTATGACATTGCTTGGTAGGAAGAACTACAAAATAATCTTTCAGTTTTCCAACTTGGGGGTGGAAATGATGGAGAACAAAACAGAAAAAAGATACATTTGACACAGTGCCATGAAATGCATTTGACAGAGTGCCACAAGAAACATTTCTGAACTTCAGTTTATTTCCTTGAATCAAAGGGCACACACTGTATCAGGGTTTTATAGAGGTCAAAATAATCAATGGTATGACAGTCATAATTGACAGATGCAGTCTCTAAACTACTTGTGTCTCAATAGTAAGGTCTGTATTGAGATAATATACTGAGTTTAGTATCATGCAAAGTTTCCACAAATGTGCCAGTTAGGGAAATATAATTTTATTATACAATATGATTTGAAAGAAAAACCTATGTTGCTAAGAGGTTACTGGGGAAGAGAACACTGTATAGTAATGCAAACAGGTATGTCTTCACAGAGTCATTGTGGTTTCAGTGGGAGTTTGAAGATAGGGTAAAAGTTAAATAAGTAGAGAGAGCAGGGAAGAACATTTCTGCAAAGCAGAGCAATATAAGGAAGATTTTAACCAGATTGTAGAAAAAGTATAGGTTTATTTGATAGGTGATTGGGGGCCATTGAAGGATTTAAACAGATGCTAATGTGTACAAAATAGCATTTTACAAAGATGTACTGGTCAGCAATTGGGGAAAGACTGAATGAAAGCACAAAAACCAGTTAAGAGACCTTGGAAACCATCCGAGGAAGCAGTGGTGAGGGTATGAACAATAATTGTGAAAGGAGCAATGAAAGCGAAGGTCATTACAGCAGAAAAAAATACACTGGACATGGTAATGGATGAGATGAGAAGGAAAAAGGAGAATCAACATTTGTGATGAGCAGGGTAATGAATTTCATAACTAGGCTGTCTATAAGTCTCTCTAGAAAGAAAATAATCAAAAATTATTTGAAAATTTAAGCCTGAGGACAAAGAGAAGGATAAGTTTATTGAAAGAAATACACTCACTTTGAAGAAACAGTAAAATGCATTATATTTTTCAGTCTTTTCTGAGTATCATTATGCAGAAGTTTTATGTAATGTCATTGCTATGGTGTTGATACTTTTAAATGTTAAATATATTTCAGCTTATGGTTTATTATTTTAAGTTCCTTAAATACATATAACATATTTGACTAAATTGATTTGTAATGTGGTACTTTAACCACACAGATGCACCCTTGGTTGCTAAGTCTTATCTTTGTAATGAACCCTTTAAAATTAGGAATAGTATTTAATATATATATTTAGAAGATAGTAAATTATAGATATGCTATATTGTCAAAAGTTAGTATTGTTAGGAACATATTCTTGATGTCTGGTATTTAGTAAACCTGATCTACACATTCTCTACTCTAAAATGGGAACTACCCAAACCACAGTGATTATAAATTGGCCTTAGTAAGGCACAGTATTTCAGTGTATCAAATTTCTTTTCTTTTACTTTTTTTTTGTTTGTATACATTTAAGGGTTCAAGTGTAATTTTTCACATGGCTTTTAATATAATTATAATCTGAATAATATATATTGTAACCATTAAATAATTTCTCATCATCCACCCCTCTAGCACACAAAGGAATACTATTAAGTCATGAAAAAGCATGACATTATGTGTTTTGCAGCAACATGGATGGATAGAGGCCATTATCTTAAGTGAAGTAATTCAGAAACAAAAGGACAAATGCTGCACGATCTCACTTATAAATGGGAACTAAATAATGTGTACACATGAACATAGAGTATGGAATTACATACAATGAAGACTCAAGATTCTTTTTAAAATATCAACCTGAAACAGTTACTCACAAAAATTATATCAGCGTAAAAGAAGTGAAATAAAAATTTACATATCAGAAGTCATTTGTATGTTCAAATGTATTTTATTGACAAGCAATACAAGTCAAAACACTTGGCACATATATTCATCTCTTAAGAACCAAAGATTAGTGTTTCAATTTGCTTCAACCTCTTCTTGTTAGGTGTCAACAAGCCATGAGCACACCCCTAGAAATGTAGTGAGCATAGTAAGTGATTTTATGTTAAAAGTTCAAGTGGAGTTGTTTTCATTTAAAATAAAGTCAAAATATTATGGCACATTTTGGTTTCTCTTAGACAGAATGTTTGGCAATATGTTTTCTGCCTCCATTTTATAACGTTATTTCTCTTTACCTCCACCCATGAACTGAAACTTAATCTTAAATATCCTTTTAGAAGGTTCAGTTTCCAAAACAGATGCATCTTTATAGCTAAATGTTCTGACACTGTTTTTCTCTAAAACTAGCTTTGCAATAACAGTCTTATTTTATTTTAAAAGTGAAGAAGCAACCATATCATATATTCAATGGAAAATGTACTTTATATTCTTTGATAGAGGTTCTATTCTATACCCATGTTCTATTTTGTCTCCTTGTCTAACCCTGCCCTTGGTAAAGAAAGTTATGTATGTTAAGATGTAAAAGATTAAAGTAATATAATAAAAATATGCATTTATTAAACTAAATCGTTAAAATTTAATAATGATAACCACTACAACTAATTTTGGTTCAGACAGCATGATAAACATTTTTTATACATGATCTCTTGACATTGACAACAATTCCATAAAAATATATATACATATATATATGTCAAATCTTTGCTAGCCAAGCATTTGCCATGTTACACTCAAGCGTTATGAACTTTCATGAGAAGCAAACATAATCACAATGCAAAAATATTCACTAATGAACTGACTAGAAAAAACTAATTCCACACTTAATATCCCTCAATGGTAAATATTAATACTACTATAGTGTCCTCTTTTTCCATTATATCCCAACCATCTGGTAGAGAGACACCAGGTAATTGTTGAATAAGAGAGCATTGACCATGATGTTTAAATTAGAGTCCTTTGGAAAACTGATGAAACCCTTGAATATTGTTCCAGAAATGACCCTCTTAATGAGTATGGAAACAAAGTAAAAGATAAAATAAAGAGTATAATATTATCATATTATATAATTTTTCTGAAAAACTATGCACACATACAACAGAAGCCCAAATCAACCTTAAATCAATCTTTCTTCTAAGAAGGTTATAGTTTTTATTACAAATACAATTTTGTTAAGTGTAAAATAAATACTTTTTATAGCTTTTTTATAAGTGAAAATGCATTACAAATTGTGACCAAAATGTTTGGCTATGACTATAACTTGAAAAAATAATCAAACTAAGAAATGTCTATAAAGCAAAGGAAACAATGCAGTGAAGCAAAAACCTACAGAATGGGAGAAAAATATTAAATATTTGCAAACTATATATCTGACAAGGGGTTAATATCCAAAATATTTAAGGAACTCAACTAAATGACAAAAAGATAATAGTAATAACCCAATTGAAAAATAAGCAAATGACATGTATAAACATTCCTCAAAAGAGGACATATAAATGGTCAACAGATATATGGAACAATTTTCCGTATCACTAATTACCAGGGAAAAACAAATCAAAATCACAATGAAATACCATGTCACCCCACTTAGTATGACTATTTTCAAAATGACAAAAGATGATAAGTATTGGCTAAGATGTGGAGAAAGGGGAACCCTTGTACACTGTTAGTGGTAATGTAAAATAGTAGGTCCATTATGGAAAACAGTATGGAGGTTCTCACCCAAAATTAAAAATAGATGATCCACGAATCTCAGTTTCCTTTTAAACTGCATTCTATGGCCTTTTCTGGTACCAGTTCCTATTGGATAATGAGGAATTCACATTAATATCCCTATGTTTAAGATAAGGAAATTGAATTTCAGGGAAATATGCTAGCTTGCTCTGACAGTTAGGGTCCAGTCAAGGGACAAAAATCACACAAGCTATTTGAGTAGAGAGAATTTAATACAAAGATATATTAAATAGGTATAAAGGTTAACTTGATGAATAAAAAGGTAAAAAGAGAGCACTAAGCTATGGAATTAGCTATGGAATTGGGAACTATAAGAAGCAGCTACCCCACCTAGGACTGGACAAATGAAGAGAAGAGTTTGGGATTAAATCTAGAAACTTAGTGGTAGTGGCTCTATGACATTGAATCTCAAACCTCTGAACAGGTGACACTTGTCACTTTTAGGATGGGGGGAACAGGTGGAATGAGGCCGGTTCTGTAAATATTAGAAAAATGGCATATTGGATTCAACTGCTACCATGGGAAAGAACTGATGCTTCCAGGATGAAGAAGCTTGTGCGGGCAAGGCATGATACTCAAAGGAACAGGAAATCAACATGAAGCTAACAGAGATTAAGCCAGAAGGAACATATCCCTTCTTCCTCCTCCAGCCTTGCAGTCTCTGAATCACGCCCTATGTTGGCACAGCTGAACACAGAGACAGCCGGAAAAGCAGAAATGTGGTTTGCAGCATCTTGATACCAGCATCACAAGGAGTAAGGAATGAGTAGTGGTTTAAAGCTGAGAGATAATAGTTTAATAACTGACACAGCCCACCCTTTTAGCCACCCAGCATCTATAAACGCCCTTCTACACATACTTGAACTTCTATACATACAATAAAACAACTCTATGTTTCCAGCACTAACATAATACAAGTATCCTTCACAAAAACAGATGTTCTCCTATCTAACTGTGACTTTTTAGTCTCACCTTCTCCCTCATCCACTCCCAATTAGAAAATGAAAAGTAACAATAGCTAGCAGGGGTTCTCAAACTTTTTAAACAGGGGACCAGTTCACTGTCCCTCAGACCGTTGGAGAGTGCGCACTGTGGGCCCGGGACTAGTCGGCTGCTAAGCAGGACAGGCAGTGGCGGCAAAAACACCCAGCAGATTGGATAAATGTCCTGGGTAGGCCGCATGTGACCCACCGGCGGTAGTTTGAGGACGCCTGATATTGTATCCAATATTGAGAGGCAGTTACACTATCCATCTTCAGCACATTTGCCTAAATGAACACAGCTGTTAATGGTGGAAGCAAGATTTGAAACTCAAACTATCTTTCTCAAAATCTGAAGCTATTTCCAATACACCAAACTGTCTCTAAGTACTAAATGCCTATGTCAGATCAGTATAGTTGCTGCTTCAGTGTAACATGATGTGACTACACTTAAACAACATAAAAAATTGTTACTAATTTAAAATCAGTAATCTAGAGAAGAGAAACAGAATAATCCATGCAGAATAATGACTGGAGTCTTATGTTAACATATCTAGCACCAATTAAAATTTGAGAAATAAACATAATAAAATGGTCCCACATTTATCCGTGGAGCTGGAATAATCCTCACTTCTACAATCCATCATCATATTACCCAAATATTTAATCTAGTTGTTACCTCTGATAGTTCATTTTAATCTTGTCTCTTAAATTAGCCATAATATTGGAGAGAAAGAAAGCAAGAATGAGAGTAAGACCAAGAGAAAGACAGACTCATTCTCTGAATATTTACATACCAGGTGGACAGATTAGTATATGACTTTTGTTATTCAGCACCATGACGATACATTTGTTGTTGCTGGAATACTTCTGGAGAAATTTTAAAATATTTATGTTTCCTATATGATAATAAAACACATTATGGCCCACTGCTACTGATGATATTTTCCACCTACAGCCAGCTGTAGGAAAATGAAAGATTTTAACTCATACTTTTCAGCCAATTTTTATTTGTGAATGAGGAACATGAAAAACACAGCCACTCTTATGAAAAGTTGTCATTCATGTTGGTTTATTTTGATGGAGCTGAACAAGTTTATAAATGTCCTCTAGTGATGATGAAATACAATAAGATGATCATGCATGTTAGAAAGTTAGAATTCTGTTTTCATAAGGTAGAAAACTCCAATTATTTGTAGCTGCAAGTAAGACTTGAAGGCTAAGACAAATGTTTGAAAAAATTCAGGAAAGAAGCATAAGGAAAGGAGAATGGGAGGCAGACTCAAAGTGATTGCATGCACATTGATTGGTTGGTTGTGTTTTGCTGTGATAAACATTTATGAAGTCCTATGTCAATGACATGAACTATAGGGCTTTCTGTCTTTAGGCTTTCCATGTGGGATTACCATCAGTATTTAGGAATTCTCACCTCATATTTTTCTTTAGGAATGTTTTCCTGCAAAGATAAAGTTTTTGTTGTTGTTGTTTTTAGGTATTTCTAATTTATTTAAAGAGCCTTGTCAGATAGTATAACTTTAACCATGTTTATGTCTTTATTGTGACTGCATCCTTTTTACTGCTTCATCTTCTGTTATAATTAAGCAATATTTTAGGGCATGTTACATTTTGTCTTTCATATAAGATGTAGCTGTCATATAGTGTTCACTACATAATTTTGGAATGAACAAAAAGAATGAGTGAGTGGCAAAGGGCAGAATAGACAAAACCTCTTTGGAAGTGAAACTGTGTTGTATTCATCCAGGTATCCTCTGAGTTTAACACAGTGTCTGTCACATAGTAGGTGCTCAGTAAATAAATGAAGGTGAGAAGGGGATTTAAGGGAAAATTATGAAGAAAAAGGCAGTGTCATGCATGAGAAAGAATACTGATTTGGAATTTAGGCAGTTGGGGGTTTAAAAAATGGCTCTATGAGACTGTATAATTTTAAATGAGTTATTTAACTTCTTTGAGCTTTAGCTTCCATTAATGATAAGGATAAATTCTTCATAGGGTTATTATGAGAGTTAAATGATATTGTATGTATAAAACCTACTAACATACTATATAGAGTGGAGTTTTTCATGAAGTTGGGTGGGAAAGGCCCTATAAACAGCTAAGAGACAATAGTTCAACTACCTTAATAGATAACTAAAGAAAAAGTTATGATTTTTAATATGATGGTTTCCCATATCATAGTCAAACAGAAACAGAATCAATGGGCATAGCAGAAGTTCTTGGAAGTACTTGGCAAGAAAAGATTATATATAGATGATATCATGATTTTACATGATATCTCATTGGTTTTAATATTTTCTCTTCTATGACACTGCTGAAGAACTACAGAAGCAATATGGAAAACGTGTTTGGCTTGCAGTGCAGTTATGGCTCAATAAAGAAAATGTAGAGGCACCAATAGTACAGGCAACTTTTAAAACTTGTCAAAATATATTAATAATAGTATAGAAAGTTCAACAAGAAAGGAGGAAAATATTTTTGGTTACAAGTCCGAAACTCTAATGAAATAATTGTAGTTTTGAGGTGTTCCAATTCAGTTTTCATAAGCATATGTATTTGCCTGGCAGCAAACAAGGTGGTCAGAGCATTTTGCATATTTTTCATTTAACATTTTATTATGTCATTGAAGGGTCATAAGATTATTTTAATGATTATATAACATACACATAATATCACTTACTTAACCATTCCTGTAATATTAAACATTTATATTGATTTTTTAATTTTTCATTAATATAAGTAATAATATTATAATGAGCACTTTTATGCATCGTTTTTCTATAGTAAATTTCTAGAAGTGACATTACTGGATCAAAACATTTCAATATTTCATGACTTTGCCAATCATTTTTCAAAAAGGATTACCACCTCACAGTATACAACATTTAAAGGCCTTATGTTCTTTTCTCTTGGTAGGCGTTCTGTGTATCTAGTTTTGATGTTTTGGTTTGTGCATTTACTCATTGGTGCCTTTCAAAGTACTTTGCTTCTGTTTCATGTTCTGAATATTTCATGTGAATTCTAGGCTTCACTTTGTTTTTCATATCTGTTTTTCAGGTAATAGGCTAGAAACCTTACCATTGTTATTCCTTTAGGCAAGTGGTCAGTTTGAACAGTATCTTATTTCTGATTTACTGTGCCTTAGAATCTCAGGTTGAAGCTTTATGTTCACTATTTTTTAAAATTTTGAAGTATTACGGGAGTACAAATATTTTTGATTACATAGATCGCTTTTATAATGCTTGAGTCATGGTTATAAGTGTACTAGTCTCATAGATAGAGTTCATTGTACCTGTTAGGTAGTTTTTCCCCCCTTCCTTTCTATCCACCACACCTGATTAATTTCAACTGAGTTTTACTTCCCTCTACGCACATGTGTGCTCATCAGTTAGTTCCAATTTAATAGTGAGTACATGTGGTGTTTGTTTTGTTCCATTCTTTGGATACTTCACTTAGGATAATGGTCTCCAGTTCTATCCAAATTATTGCAAAAGGCATTAAGCCACCCTTCTTCATGGCTGAGTAGTATTCCATGGTATACATAGATCAGATGTTGTTAATCCACTCACGAATTGATGGGCATTTGGGTTGATTACACATCTTTTCAATTGTGAATTGTGCTGCAATAATCATTCAAGTGCCAGTATGTTTTTGATAAAATGACTTCTTTTCCTTTGGGTAAATACCAAATTATGGGATTGCTGGATCTAATGATAAGGCTAGTTTTAGTTCTTTGAGGAATCTCCATACTGTTTCCCAAAACCAAAATTAGAATATTGAAAAGACACATAAAGAATTCTAAATATGGATTATAAGTAAGCTCAATGAAATACAAGAGAAAACGAAAAACCAACACAAAGAAACCACAAAAAATTCAAGAAATGAATGAAAATTGACTAAAGAAATAAAATTATTAAAAAAATGAAAAATCATATAACTCAGCTCAGTAGTACATAAACAAAGATAAATATTTTTTCCAAGATAAATGAGCCTAGGTGAGAATTACAGCTGCCTCCTTGACCTCACCAGCAATTTACTTCAACCAAAATGAACCAAACTGAGGTTATCAAATTATGATACAGTACCTTGTAGAACTGAATGCAGGCTCAGTTAAATGTATTCATTATTTTACTTTATAAATAGGCTAAGGGTCTCTTGGAGATTGTGAGCAAAGAAAAGGACTAAGTACCTCTTCAGTCAACTTTGAGGCTCTGGGAGAATGGTAGAGAGTGAAACTTTGGAGGCCAAGATGAATGAGATTGGTAATGAATAACATAAATTCAGGGAAAGTACAGAGTTTACTGTCAGGCATTAAGGATAAATTCAGTTATCACAAATTGGCACTGAGTCAATGTATAGTGTGAGTTCCAGGTAATCTTAAATAATCCAAGCCAGGATAGATGTAGAAACCACAGAAGATTCAAGAGTGAGCAGCAAGTAATAATAATAATAGAATTTTTGAGCAAAACCCTGAAGGAATTTTGTCAATATGAGAGCCCATATTTTCAGCTGTCCTTCATTTTCAGTCACATTTCTGTAATGTCTCCTCCCCAAGGCCACTAAAACACTAAACACTACACAGATTCTGACATTAAGTTTGTTTTTCAGTATATTATAGGTCTTATTTTCCTCAAAAAAAGCATTCACAGGAGCAAAATGAAAATTTCCAGTGACAGATGTTTTAAATACAGTAGCCCAGGACCTTGTTAAATTAGAAGTTTTCAAAGTAAATTTGCAAAGGATTGCTAAAATTTGGCTTGGTGTTCTAGATCATTCAAAGCTTGTTTTAATAACATAATTTGTTCTTAACCTCTTGAGTGAGTAATTATTTACACTGGCTATTCTTGTTTAATAAAATAATGTTCATTTGGAAAATGACAATGGAAGAATTAAATGACTCATGTAAGAGATTGTTCATAAATTCCAATCACTGTTTTACAATAACTGTAACATTACTAATAATTATGTGTGTAATTTATGTTTGTAAATTAGGTCTTCAACTTTACTAAACAGTAGTTTAATGGAATATAAAAGTATGCATTGAAAAAAAGGTGACACAAAGGCAACTAACTAAATCTAAATGAAGAGTTAGTCTCCATTGCCTCTTCTAATTTATTGGATGAATTTTGACATTTCTTTGTATGGTGTAATGGTAGAACATGAGGAACAAAAATTCTAAACTCTGTCAGTAACATGTTAACTAATCTTAGACTTTTCTTTTTTCATTTGAAATCTGGGAAGTAACATGTACCATAACTATTCCACAGTATCATCATAAACAACACATGAATAATGGATGTGAAAACACTTTGACAATTTTAAAGTAGTACATTTCTACAAGGTATTATTGCTTCCAAAATATGGCATACTAATATATTTGATATGTTACCATGCCACAGGAAAGTACATTCAGATATCAAGGAAAACACAAATCAATTAATGCAAAAGACACAAATATCCAATAAGAAATTATTTTAAAATCATGAAAAAATTAATAATTTGATATTATTATCAAGATAAAGAAGGAAACTAACAACTGAAATCCTTGTATGAGAGAAAATACCTATTCATAGAATGCACAGAGATATATATTTCAAAAATTCATGATCACATAATGTTGGTAGATGCATACTATAAATTGCATTTCACAAATTTTAGTACTCATGGTAAAAATGTGCATTTTAAAATAATAAAACAGTTTTTATTTTATTTTAGGAGAACTTTTACAATTCTCCTAAGATCATCTTGACACATGAAACGTATCCACATAAGCCTAACATTAACTGAGTTTGCCTTGTATACAATAGATTAATGAGAACTCTAGCTAAACTAGGAGTTTTAAAAGCAGAAAGAATAGGGGGTTATTGCCATAGTCAGTAAAAGAGAATGAAAAACTGGTAATCTATTTTTAGTGTCATTAGGTGGAAACAATTTAACTCCAAGTAAAAGTTATCAAAATTAAAGATAGCTATTGCACATTTATTTGTGAATATTTAATTGAAGCACAGAGAACTGGCACAATTTCAAGCTGTTAATCACACATTTCTAAATGCATATTAGCTAATGGATGTGTAAAATTATGCTTATCTTGTCTTAGACAAATGTCTAATTAAAAATCCTTTGAGGGGAAAAAATCTTCACATCATTAAAGAAAAATGAAAATAACATTATGTGAGGCTATATGTGACTTTAGAGTGAAATTAGGATCTTTCCCCCACAACAGAGTACTATGCTAGATATTTCATACCTGGAGTTTTCAGACCAGGTAAGAATTGTAGGTGTTTAAAATAATGGTTATGCACCATACAGGGTACCACAGCTGATTTTCAGAGAAGAATTTTGTTTATTCAGATTTATTTGTGAGCCTAGTAAAGCATGAAGCAATTAAATACATTTTTCTCATACAGTGATTTGCTACATTCTTAGTAGAAACCATAAGTATTAGGCAAACTTAAGGATGTTCTTTCTGGGACTTAGACTAATTAAAACTAAATACTCAAAAGGACCTCTATTCAAACTTCTACTACATGTTCAAATCTTAACTAAGATATATAAAGACAAGCTTAGAAAAGGTTTAAGGTCCTACAGGTTGTAAATTTGACACTTTGTGTGGACTTAAAATGAAGATACTTAGAATCACTTATTCAGCAACAAAGACAATGCAGTGCATCTGTTCCATATCCTATTAGGCCCTACAAACTTAGTTTTTAGTAATGTAAACAAACCATTTCTATCAAAACTACCATACGTTTGTTAGACTTGCTTTCATAGAAATATGTGTGTGCGTGGGTATATATATATATATATATATATATATCCCACTTTAATAAAACTTAGACTACACGAATTCAGGTTTAAAACAGATAAATTAGGGAAGGTTACTTATTTATAGAAAGAGCTGCCCTGTTAGAAAAGATTCACAACAGCTTTAAAGTAAACTCATTTCCTCACTTATTGCATATAAATGCTTTATATTAAATAAAAGATAAACTTTACTCATTAATGGGGTAAGCAAGTTACCCATATATTCACTTGTACTGTAAAGCTATAAAGTCAATAACATATATATACATGTTTCATCTCCTGTAAGGACAATTATATTTATTTTTAAAGTGTGCAAATTAATTGCATTTAATTTAAATGATGTTCTGCCACTAGATGACTACTGAAACACTAGAGCAGCCTCAAAAGAAACATTAAAAGTGAAATCACTCATGGTTTTGACAATGTTCTGCTTCTTAACCCAAGTGGTGGTTATATGGGGGTTCACTGAGGTGGTAATTCATTGAACTGTACAATAATAGTTTGTATTCTTCTCTATAAGTCTGTGGTTAGATTTCATTTAAAAAAGTAGTCAACTTACTAAGATCGGAATGGTGTAATATAAATTTATAATTATGAGACACTTTCAGAGCCTGTTCCTCAATTTTCACATGCAAAAATTAGTCATCAAAGAAATATAAGCAAAAAAGAATTCCATTTTTATAGAATGGGTCAGGAATAGTCATTTAGCCAAATGATTTTCTGTATAAACAAGAATTGCAGTTTTCTGCCAAGAAAATGTACTCTAAAAGTTGGAAAGAATTGTAAGGATTCTTATATTTCCCTGTGGGCAGAATTTGGGCCAGTAGAAGGGGGAAGGAAGAGGTTGGAATGAAGAAAAGGGAAAGAAAGAATTTGAAAAGTAAATTTAATTTTATGGTGAGATAAAAATCAAAGCAGATTTCCCTAGAAATGTAACTTTGGGTGAGGACAGAAAGATAGTTGGTGAGATTATTAAATAAGAAACCCATAACTTTCTAGCATTTTATGAATTAGAATATGCTTGAATTGATTAAGTTTACCTAGAGGCTGAGTATTGCTATGATTTCTCACTCGCAATTCATAAAAACAACATATTCACTCACTTGACAAATGATAAAAAACCCTATCAATATCATGGGTTTTTTCTGCTGACAATTATAAGGTATAATTTTCCCCAAGAACTAATGGGAAAGCTATTTAAATTCAGAAGACCTGTGTCCAAACCATAGTTGCTTTACTGACAAACTGTAAGATCTTAATGAATCCTCTATGACCGGGTCAGTAATATCTAAGTTTATTGCAAAAGTACTTGATACACATTAGCTTTTGAAAAAATGTTATTTGATTACTCCTATTTAAAAAGAGAGTGAGAAGACTTCTAGTGCTTGCTAAAGTAGAGTAAGCCTGCTACAACCTAACTGTGATGTAGCTCTGATTATAACTTAAAAGTATGTATTAAATATGAAAAATATGAGAACTTTGAAATGTAAATAATAGCAGACAGAATGGGGAGGGAAGTAAAAATCTGAAGACCATTAAATTTTATATTTTGTTTTGTTTTTCTCCTGTAGGAGCACACTTTGATTAGCAGACAACCCATATTGGAGAATTATGCAGTGAGTACAGGAAGCCAAAACTTCAAGAGGAATTTATCCTTCTGACCACAACAACAGGGAAAGAGACCCTTCAAGCCTCCGAGTAGGGGACAAATGTGGGGAAAAATATCATTTTCTCCTTTTTTCTCTCCTACTCAACCTGAAGCTAGCACCAGCTGCTGAATTGCACTGCTGCAGTTCAGAGATACGTAAAACCCCCAAAGAAACCCCATGTCTCTGGATAAAAGACAAAGGAAAAGAAGCCTCTCTTCTGCAAAACATTTGGAGGGAAGCTTCCTCGTTTCTTTCCTTTTCTTTTTTTTTCTCTCTATTCTCTTGCTGCAGATTTACACTGAACTGCAAACATGTGCAGAAGGCTAAAACTCTGAGAGAACGTCATATATCTGGCCAGAGAAACAGTTTAGGGACCCCAAGGACCTGCAGAGTGTGAGAAAAATCCCAGAGATGAGAGAGTTGGAAAAGTGGATTCCCTAATTCCATGTCTAAACTGACTCAAATTCCAGGCTCATCCCAAGCTGCAGGTGTGTGGAACACACCCAAAGAAGAATAGCAAAGGCTTTGGCATTGTGAGTATAACAGAAACCATGGCCCACACCCATATTAACCCTACTAGTGGCTCATGTGAGGGGTAAACCCAAAGAACATAGCAAAGGGCATTCTTAATATTGCCTGCAGAAAGAAAGACAGCATTTTTGGTATAAACATGACTTGCTCAATTGCTCGCTAAAATAAAAAATAAACAAATTTCCCCACAGGATTTTTAACAAGACCTAGAGTCTCATGACATAAAATTTAAAATGCCCATAACAACATCAAAAGACAGCAAAACAAAAAAAAAAAAAACAAAATACAACCAATTTTGATGGTAAAAAAACAAAACAAAACAATGAACAGATACCAACCCCAACATGTTGCAATTATCAGGAAAAAAAAATTAAAACAGCTAATATAATCATCTTCTATGAAATAAACACCTTTGAAATTAATACTAAGATAGACATTATGTTTTTTTCTTTATTATATTTTGCTATATTTTAGGGGTAAAAAGACAGGTTTATTACTTGAATATATTCTGTAGCTGTGATGTCTGAGCTTTTAGTGTACCCATCACCAAAATAGCACATATTGTACATAGTAGGTAATTTTTCATCCCTCACCCCCTTCCTACCCTTCTACCTTTGGAGACTCTAATGTCTATTATTCCACTCTGTATGACCATTCACACACATAGTTTAGCTCCCATGTATAAGTAAGGATATGCAGTATTTGGCTTTCCATTCCTGAGTTATTTCATTTAAGATAACAGCCTCCCGTTCCATCCAGGTTGTGGCAAAAGACATTATTTCATTATTTTTATGGCTGAGTAGTATTCCATGGTGTGTGTATATATATATATATATATACACATACCACATTTTCTTTATTCATTCATCATTTGGTGGACACTGAGGTGGATTCCATGTCTTTGCTATTTGGAATTGTGCTGTGATAAACATACGAGTAGGTATATTTTAGATAAAATGACTTCTTTCCTTTTGGGTAAATACCCAGTAGTAAGATTTATAGACCAAATGGTAGATCTAATTTTTGTTCTTTCAGAAATATTCGTACTATTTTCCATAGGGGGTGTACTAATTTACCTTTCCACCAACAGTGTACAAACATTCCTTTTTCACAGCATCTGCACCAACCAGCATCAATTGTTTTTTGACTTTTTAATATTGGCAATTCTGATTGGAGTAAGATGGTATCTTAACTGTAGTTTTAATTTGCATTTCTCTGATGATTAGTGATGTTTATGATTTTTTAATATGTTCTTTGGCCATTGCATTGGTATATCTTATTTTAAAAATTATCTACTCATGTTGTATGCCCACTTTTTAATAGAGTTATTTGTGTTTTTCTTGCTGAATTGTTTGAGTTCGTTAAGAATTCTGGATATTATCTCTTTATTGGTTGCATAGTTTGAAAGTATTTTCTCCCATTCCGTAGGTTGTCTGTTTGCTCTGTTATTATTTCTTCTGCTGTGCAGAAGTGTTTTTTTAGTTTAATTATGTCACATTTGTTTACTTTTGTTTTAGTTGCATTTGCTTTGGGGGTATTGGTAATAAATTATTTGCTAGGTGAATATCCATAAGAGGTTTTCCTAGTTTCTTTTTCTAGAATTTTTATGGTTTCAGGCATTACATTTAAGTCTTTAATTCATCTTGGTTAATTATTGTATATAATGAGAGATTGGGATCCAGTTTCGGTTTTCTGCATATGGCTATCAAACTTTTCCAGCACAGTTTATTGAAGAGGGTACTCTTTCCTCATGTATGTTTTTGTCTGATTTGTAAAGATCAGTTGGTTGCAGGTATCTTGCTTTATTTCTGGGTTCTCCACTGTGTTCCATTAGTCTGTCTATTTTTATATTATTACCATGCTGTTTTCATTACTATATAGCCTTGTATAATTTGAAGTCAGATAATGTGATGTCTCTGTTTTTCCTTAGGATTGCTATAGCTATTTGAGCTCTTTTTTGGTTCTATATAAATTTTAGGATTTTTTTTCTAATTCTGTGAAAAATTATGTTGGTATTTTGATAGGAATTTTATTGAATCTTTAGATTTCTTTGGGCAGTATGCTGAAAAGGGTCAATAGATTACAATATTAATTCTTCCAATCCATGAGCATGGGATATTTTTTCATTTGTTCGTGTCATCTGTGATTTCTTTCATCAGTGTTTTATAGTTCTCTTTGTAGAGGTCTTTCACTTGCTTGGTTAAATATATTCCTAGGTATTTCCTTTTGTTTGCTGCTGTTGTGAATGGGATTGAGTTCTTGATTTGGTTCTCAGCTTGGTCATTATTGATGCATAGAAATGCTACTGATTTGTGTACATTTATTTTGTAACCTAAGACTTCACTGAATTAATTTATACAACCTAGAAGTATTTTGAAGGAATCTTTAGGGTTTTCTAGGTATGAGATAATTTCATCAGCAAGCAGAGATAGTTTGACCTCCTCTTTTCCAATTTGCATATCCTTTATTTCTTCCTCCTGCCTGATTGCTCTGGCTAAGACTTCTAATACTATGTTAAATAGAAGTGATGACAGTGGACATCCTTGCCTTGTTCCAGTTTGTAGGGGGAATGCTTTCAACTTTTCTCCATTCAGTATGATGTTGGCTGTGGGTTTGTAATATATGCAGGGTGTCAGTAAGAATGCAGCTATCCACAAATGCACTGGAATGACTTTCCCCAGGTGCACTTGCACCAACCCCCTGTGGGAGCAGTCACAGCTGCGTCTGCAGCAGTGGGCAGTGAGTGGAGGAGAAGTCCCTGTTCTCTACATCTGTTCCTGCACACTGGTGCTGTTTGGCTTCTGGGGTGGAACCATGCTCTTCCCAAACAGGATCTAGCTCTGCACCCCCATTTCTGCTGGAAGGAGCACAGATGCCTTTGGCTCATAAGCAGGAAACTCTCCTTCAGGGGAAAGTGCAGCCCTCTAGTTTCCTTTGTCTTAAGGGGTGCTTTGGCACACTGCACTCTCCCTTCCCCTAATGGTGGACACCCTGAGTGAACTCAGGGAATCCTGCAGTTCCTGAGGGACTCTCTAGTCCTCTGTGGTTTCTTCAGACTGAGGGGTACTGTTCTCTGGGTGACCCAATGATGGGGAGACAGAAGGACTAAGACTCTCTAGGCGGGACAGAGGCCAAAAAACAGGCCACAATCACCCACTACCTCAGCTCAGGTCTGAGGGCAGAACGACCATGGGCTCACAGCTGATGCTCTTCCCTTAAGAAGTTTCCAAACTGCTGCTTACAGCAGTTATTGGGTAGAGGAGCTGTCTCACACTTTGGGAACCAACAGTCTGCTGTAGTGGTGAAAGGACCAAAAGGAAGCACCCTCACCTACCCTTTCCAGGGAACTCAAACATCAATCACTGCCATACCCCTGCTTCCTTCTTATTCTGTACCCCACCTTCTTCCTGTGGGTTCTCTGGTAGTTTCTGGCACTGTTCCCTCGATATTCCACTTAGGCCATGCTTATTCACCTGTAACTTTGATTCTTTTTTCTGAGGAGAACATGTGACCTATGGCTGTAGTTAGCCATCTTGAAAAAAAAACTAAGATATATAAGATAGACATTCTTAGCATAAGATAAAATTTATTAAAAACAGTCACCTAGAAATTTTAGAATAAAAAGAATCAAAACCTGAAATAAAAAGTATTAGTTGGATGAACTCATTATCCGAATGGAGATGATAGTTACAAGAGTCAGTAAATAGAATATGAATCAATATAAATTATCCAATATGAAGACCAGAGTGAAAAAGATTGAAAAAAATGAACTAATCCTCAGAACAATATTAAATACAAATACATTTATGTCATTGAAGTTTTCGAAGCAGGAAAGAAAAATATTGGTGCAGAAAAGTAATTAAAGAAAAATGTCTGAAAATGTCCCACATTTAATAAAAGACATAAATTTACAGATTTTGCTCAGTGAATTGAAAAATAATAAACTTTAAAAAAATGCTGAGACACAACATCATCTAATGACAGAAAACAATTACTCAAAGGCCAGGAGGACAGAAAGTGAAACATTATTGTAATGTTCTTGCACTATATGTAAAGCAGTATAAAAGTAAGCAACTGTTTCCCACAACTGTGATGTTTTGGCATTATTTAAAAATTATGTAGACATATAAAAACACATCTCGGCTCAAATATATGTGGGATTTAGAAATATGTGGTGAAAGAATGAGGCACACTTGACAGAACCAATTGGCATGACAATTGGAGCACAGTGCAGTGTTGATTTCATTCGTTTCCTGTTCTAATTTCCACTCATTTGTAAGCAAATATTTATTGAACATCATGATGAATGAAACAGATATATTTACTTCCCTCAAGATGCTTTCAGTTTACTTGGGGTTGTGCCTGAGTATTCTCCAAGGATTATAGTAAAACTCTGAAAATATTGTCTGCTAAATATCTGTTAACACAAAAATAGACATGGTTTCTCTATTCATAGGACACTGAATCTACCCTACTAACAAAAGATTATATTTGGGGCTGGGGAAAGCTTTCTCCAATACTTCACCACAAAATAACATGCAACTTTGAAAGGCTAAAAAAGCCAGTGATTTGGTGATGTCTCTACGAGGGGACTGGCTCCTGACAGAGTGACAGAGTTAGCAAGATGCTAGAGCAGCAGTGAGAATTAGGAATGTATTTTTTGGCCAGTGAGAAACAGTGACTTTAACAGAGGCTTTTGAGGGTTTTAGTCCAGAAGGATCATGCTTTTTCTTTTCTGTAACAACATGTGATAAATTCCCAAGAATTCTCAGAAATATTTTGGGAGTCTTTACAGAAGGCTGAGAACCTGTAAGAAGGTGGAGAAAAGAGTGGAATTTGAAAGCATACTTAATGTGTGACCCCATCTATTCTCAGAAACTAGTGAGGCCTGTGAAAACTCAAACTACATTTGAAAATCTTTGATTATGTCTGATTGTTGTACATATGAGATTTCAGAGCAGACTCCCAGACTCAGTCAAATCCAGATG
Organism: Cheirogaleus major; assembly: GCA_963574435.1. NCBI lineage: Eukaryota > Metazoa > Chordata > Mammalia > Primates > Cheirogaleidae > Cheirogaleus > Cheirogaleus major. The sequence continues at coordinate 22,774 of CAUYPO010095973.1, forward strand.
CAAATCAAAATTACATACATAAGTGCACAACTATTATCTTTCATTATAGAAGCATAAAAATAATACTAACTTCTTTTTTTGTTGTTGTTGTGTAAGCGTTTTATTTTTTTTTATTTTTATTTTTTTTGCTTTTATTTCATCATATAATGGGGGTACAAATGTTGTTAGGGTTACATACATTGCCCCTCCCCCCCTCCCCCCCACCTGTCAGAGCTTCAAGGGAGTCCAATCCCCAGGTGGCCCAGGCAAGGCACACATTATGTAACTCTACACTTCCTCCCCCCTCCCGCCTGCCCTCCATCTAACATAAGATTTTTTTTTTTTTTT